>WBNM01035949.1:135859-162643 GCA_013399055.1 Ramphastos sulfuratus | reverse complement strand
GCCAGGTTGGACGAGGCCTTGAGTGACCTGTACTAGTGGGAGGTGTCCCTGCCTATGGCAGGGGGTTGGAACTAGATGATCTTTGAGGTCCCTTCGAACCTTACCATTCTATGATTCTATAAACTTGTTATAACTACCTGTTATTTTTTCCAGTTCCTGATGTCCCATGGATTCAGATCCCAAATGAAATCTTGATTTCTGTTAAGACTATTTTTTTTTTAAGTGTATTGTTTTATGAGGCGATTATATTAGCAGAGTGTTATGATTTTGTTGGTTGGTTGGGTTTTTTCTTTGTTTTGCTTATGCTTGAGATTTTAAGGCAATTTTTTTTTTAAATTAACATTATTCTTTGAAAACATGAAAAAATGCTGTTTAATTTTTGATCTACTGCGTTTTTCTGGTTGATAGACTAGAATCGTAGAATGCACTGGGTTGTAAGTGACCTCTAGAGACTTAGTCCAGCCCCCTTGCAGTAAGCAGAACATCCCCATCTGAATTAGGTTTTTCAGAACTCCAGCAAGCCTGAACTTGAATGTCTCCAGAGATAGGGTCTCCACCTCCCTGGGGAGTCTGTTCCAGTAAACAACTTCTTCCATTCTAAATGTACCCTTCTCTAGTTGAAAGCCATTGCCCCTTGCATAGGGCTACACACCTTTGTAAATAATTCCTCTCCAGCTTTCCTGTAGTCCCGCTAGAAGGCCTGCCCGGTGTCCCTGGAGTCTTGTCTTCTCCAGGCTGATCAACCCCATTTCTCTCAGCCTGTTTTCATAGAAGAGTTTTTCCAGCCCCTGTTTTTGTGGCCATCTTCTGGACCCACTCTAGCAGACCTAGGTCCTTGGTTCAGGGTCCCAGAGCTGGACACAGCACTCTAGGTAAGGTCTTATCAAAGTAGAGTGACAGAACCACCTCTCTTCATCTGCTGGCTGTGCATCTTTAGGTGCAACCCAGGATGTTATTTGCCTTCTGGGCTACAAGTGCACACAGGTGATGTTGTACCACTGTAGGTTGCACACTTCCCTAAAGAGGAATCCAGTGGTTGTTACCAGGTCATTCCTCAATGAAATCCTGTCTCAAATCCTTTTTTCACTTAACAGCCTTGTGACTGGTCAGTTTCTACCTAACTAGCATAAGCAACAGTATTGTGTTTTGTTCACTCCAAGGGAAATGAATAAGTAATTAGAAGAATAAATGTAGCTTATTGTGGGTGAGCTTCATCTTTTTAACATACATTTTAATTTTTCCAAACTAATTGTGAACATCTCATTAAAGATTCTAAAAAATGTTGAGTTTACTTCTTAGTTCCAATTAATTTTTATGTATGTCTCCCTGTGTGGGAATCTTTGAGTGAAGTACAAGCATTTTCAAATCAGTTTGAGATAAGAGGAGCAGTTTTGTTCCTACTGTGATAAAATTGAATACTGCAGTCTTACAATGACTAATATTTTTTTTTACGTGTTTTTGTCAGCATTTATACTTCCTACTTTTTGTTTAGTAAACTAAAACTTCGTTATAGTAAAACTGGTAACAAACCAAAAGTACAGAACTAGGATTTTGCCCAGTATAGCCCAGTGTTCACAGTATCATGTGAAAATCACGGTCTGGAGGGATGATTAATGTGGGAGAAAGTTTGATGATAGAAAATTGGTGTCATGATCAAATGGCAAGGAGATCTGTCAGCCCTAAAACAGTCTAAGAACACAAATGTAACCTCTGAACTGAACTTGACATAGTTTTACCAAGTAATTATTAAGTCCGGTACTACAGTCACCTCTCCTTTCAGTTCTAGGGATGCTATGTTGCCAGGCTAATGTATTATCTTGCTACTGCTTGTTTTAAGCATCTCTTTTTCTTGAAGGCAGTTTGTGCTGTCCTCTTACTGGACATAAACTGCTGCTTTTCCACACTCTTCCACAAGGCAGGTATAGCCTTCCCCTTTTAGAAGGAGAATTAATGAAGAAATCTATGAATGACAGTAGAGGACGATTTGTCTCTTTTATGTTTCTAACATATCTTCATATATATGCTGTACTTCAGTGATCCTCTCCAGCCCTACTGTATATCCTGAGGTGTACAACCCTTTTCCAGAATACCTGAAGTGTTTGAAGGTGGGAAGCTTAAAGATGTAAAGAAACCAAGCCAGGCAATAAAGTCAATGTAACTAGAAATGTGTGAGAGGCAGGAAGAAAATAATGAGGAAAAATGTCAGCTGCCAAAGGAAGAAAACTTTCTCCTGCCATCCTCCACAGATGTGGTAGTGAACTCTTTCCTGCTACCTGCAAAGTTGAATTATAAATATTTGGGTTATGAGGAAGTGAAGAGCTGTGCCGCTGAAAGTAACACAAAAGAAGCAGAAAACTTGTAATTCTCTCATGTTTTTTTGCAATACTTGCATTGTTAAAGTTAACAAAAACTTACCAAAAATGGAAATCAATAACCTATAGAGGAGAGGAAGGTAATCCACTTCATTACTGAACAATGTACCACGCACAATTACTAGGTATGAAGAGGCAAGCCTTCCCACTTGTAAGATAGATGAGAAACACTGCAGCACAAAAAAAGAGGAAGCACATTAGTTGGAGCTCTTAGTTCTTGCCTATCCTCCTTTCTTCCATAGCAATTTAAGGTAGACCTCTTTATTGTGGTTATTAGAAAAGATAGCTTTGTGAAGGCATAGAGACCTTTTTTTCAGAGCAACTCTTAATCTGTGAACCATAGTGTCTGTATTGTACCACTCATTACTAATGCAGAGTTCTGCTACTCTGTCTTTTGGTAGTACTGGAGAAACTTGTCTGACCTACTGCTCATCAGAGGAACAAAAAGAAATCACAGAATTGTATAATGGTTTGAATTGGAAGGGCCTTTAAAGATCACCTGGTTCCAATTCCCACTGCCACAGGCATGGGCACCTTTCAGTAGATCAGGTTGCTCAATGCCCTCTCCAACTAGACCTTGAACACTTCCATGGGGAGGCATTCCACAGCTTCTCTGTTCCAGTGTCTTATCCTCACTGTAAAGAATCTCTTCCTAATATCTAATCCAAATGTACCCTCTTTCAGTTTTAAATTATTACCCATCATCCTATCACTATGGTGCTTCCCCTTCTTTCATGTAGGTCTCCTTTAAATACTGGAAGGGTGCTATAAGGTCTCCTTGAAGCTGCCTCTTCTCCAGGCTGAGAACTCCCAACTCTCTCAGCCTGTCTTTGTGATGGGGAGTGTGCCAGCCCTCTGATAATCTTTGTTGCCTTCCTCTGACTTTCTTAAACTGCATGCCCCAGAGCTGGAAACAGCACTTGATGTGAGGTCTCATGAGAGTACAGGATGAGAATTGCCTTCCTTGATTTACTGGCCATGCTCCTCCTGATGCAGCCCAGGATACAGTTAGATGGAGCCAGGCTCTTCTCAGTGATGTCTGATGATAGGACAAGGGGCAACAGGTGCAAGATGGAGCATAGGAGGTTTCACATAAATAAAAGGAAAAACTTCTTCACTGTGAGGGTGCCAGAACACTGGAACAGGATTCCCAGAGAAGTGGTGGAGTCTCCTTCACTGGAGACATTAAAAACCTGCCTGAATATGTTCCTGTGTGACCTGCTTTGGTGGTCATGCCCTGCTAGGGGTATTGATCTTTTGAGGTCCCTTTCAATGCTTTTCCTTTGACTGAGAGGACTGAGTGGAAAAAATTACCTGTTCTCCAGAGACCCTTAACCACTGCTTCCAGAGTTTTGTCAGTGGAGGCATCAACCATCACTAGAGTTTGTGATACAGATCCACATGAGACTTTACTCTTAAGTCAGTGCCCACTGTTCTGCCTGGAGAGCCAGGTAGGATGAGTGTCCTTGACCCATGAAAATTGTGCCCAGTTGCTGGGTTATGTGTACTTCAAAACTCTTCATTTGCCCAGTGGAATGCAACACACACCCCCCCCAGCCCCTAAATAGGTGTCTTCTGCACAAACAGCTGCACCATGCCCTGCTTTGGTCACTGGCACACCCCAGGGGGCTTTTAATAGCAATGGGGTGGTTGCATGCCCTGGCAGCACACAGGTCTTGTTAGCATCTCTAGTAGAGCTGACAGATCTCTGCATTGCCCTGTTGTTTACCTCTCTCAGGAGAACCTGCTGTGTGGTAGAATCTGCTGCAGGCCAGGCTGGCCCCAGAGTAGCTCCCCTTAGTGATCAGCAGCTCCCCGTGATGACTGGATCAAAATCTGTTAATTTAGTTGAAATTTATTTCCACGTACAAAAGTCTTTGTTCCAGTCATAGAAATAAGGCTGAACTCTAGTAGCCGTGAGCTTGCCTTTCACCACATCTGGTAGATTTAGAGAAAACAGGCAGGTGTGGGACATACTATCATTGTTGTTCCATGTGTCATGTCAGTTTTAGACTATTTCTTAGCTGTGACTCTTCTGATGCTGTAAAAAGTTGTATAGCAGGAAATACCTGCACATCTCTGTACTGTACTTTCAGTATCTGCATGTCTGGCTCCTCAGAAAACCATCAGATGCTTTAGCACTCATACTAAAGGCTAATTCTTTGCTCATTCCTAAGTGTGTGCAGCAAAACCTGTTGCTACAGTTTGATATATATGCTCGATGGCTGCCAACTGTTTTTTGTGTACGTACTCTAAATCAAAATCAAGTTGCAAATTAATTGATTCTGGTGATCTCAAGTTAGTGTTATAAAATGGTGTCTATTTTGGCACAGATAAGGGAAATAGTTATGTCTGAGTGAAGAAGGCTGATGTTTGCTCAGACAGCAAGGAAATTTCCCAATGTCTGTAATTTTTCACTTTAACAGAAGATACCAGCTCCCAAACTACCAGGATTCCTCTGTGATGATTGTTCAGAAACAGCTTGTATGAGAATATCCGTTGATAACTTTTAAAAAATATATCAGCTTATTAGACTTTTTTTTTCCACTGGTGTGTTATACTCCAATTTCTGTTTCTGTTGGGGATGGTTGTGCAGAATACCACCTGTTGTTCCCAGTTGTGTGAAAGGTTTTCAAGCTTCTTGTTAGTTGTAACACCTTTCCTGTGAATATCATTCCAACAGAGTAATCTAGCCAAAGGGATACAAAGGTCTCACCAGGAGAAAGACATGACAGAACACTGAGGTCTCGCTATGTATATATACGCAATTATCCATTGCTACTCGCTATTTCAAAATAATTGGATCAACAGTGTACTTTCTTTAAGAGCAGAATAACTTAAAGCTAGATTTTGGACACACATTGGTTCCTGTTGTAAGCAAGGCACAAGTCTCTTATATAATGGAAGCACAGAGCAAGCTTTCTAGGGGGTGTTATTTGTTTATCTAGTGTGGTATCTGTTCTTATTATAGATAACTTCAAACGTATGCTTTATCCTATTATTATTTTTGCATGGTGGATCTTAAGAAATACAACTGAATATAAAATACTTTTCCAGCAATAAATAGGATTCTATTGCTCGGAGATACTGATTGCTGGGCAAAAATATGTGCTTCCATTTTTATGTATAAGGTTCTGAACTCACATTTAGAATTTAATGCTGACTTGAAAATAGAGTTAAATTAAAAATTTAATAGCTTCCAAAAAATTCTGATTATGTGCTGAATGCATTCAATTAACTGAGGTAGGAAAATATTGAGATACATTTTAAAACATGTTTTTTAACATGGATGAGACAGCATATCATAAGTGCTTTAGATGCTATATGTATGTTTAGGAAAGGAATAATTTATTATCTTTATGAAGAACTAAATGATGATTTTATGACACCATTAATAAGAATTAAAAATAGTAGACACTCAGGAGTTTGGAGAAGAGTTTGCAACCAAGCGTATAACAATGTGCTGTGCTACCTCCTTTGCTACTGCCTTATTTTGTCATCAGGAGAAACCTAGAGAGGATCTTGGATCTAAAAACACTGATTTTTTTTTTCCATTGTTCATATGTCACTATCCGCTTGAAAAAGACCTTTTTTGTTTTTCCATTTGTCTTAATGTTACAGAAGGACATAATGCCACCTGTCCCCCACCTACATACCGTGAGAGCTACAGAGATTATGTGTTTTTAAAAATCCTTTTTTCTTCCAAATTTCTCTGTTTCTTGGAAGCACTTTCTACCTATATCTAGTGATATCTTAGAGTATTGTATTCTTGACAATATTTGAAATTTTAAGAATCATGTTTCCATCCCTGGTTTTTAAAATCAACAGCCATAAGAATCTAAGCTATGGTTTTGATCAGAATTTCAATGCTTGTTTTGATTCTATCCCACAAACTTTGACTTCAAGGTTCAGAGGGATTTAAGAGTAAGAACTTGGTTTTCAACATACTTGTAAAATTTGTGCTAAAGTGAGAATAGCTGTAATGCTAGCTTATACATTAGTTCGTATTGCCTTCCCTTTTTTATTTGCTCTAAAATAAATTCAAGTCGCAGAACTGAGCCCATACAAAGTAATGGTGATGATCTTGAGCCGTGTGGTGCTAAATTTTTGCCATCTCATTCACAGGATGTGCTTATGATGTCTTTTTTTTAAAAAGTGGATTCATAGAATCATTTAGCTTGGAAAAAACTTTAAGATACAAGTGATTCCAGCCGTTACCCCAGAACTGCCAAGTCCATCACTAAACCGTGCCCCTAACTGCCTCTGTACATCTCTTTTATATACCTCTAAGGATTGTGGTTTGCCTGGGAATCCTGTGATAGTGCTTGGCAACCCTTTCAGTGAAGAGTAGTTTTTCTAATATCCAATCCAAACCTCTGGTGCAACTTGAGGCCAATTCCTCTTGTCCTACAGTTGTTACTTGAAAGAGACTGACACCCACCTCACTACAGCTTCCTCTCAGGCAGTTGTAGAGAGCAATAATGTTTCCCCTCAGTCTCCTTTGTCCAGACTAAACAACCCCAGTTCCTTCAGCCACTTCTCATAGGACTTGTGCTCTAGACCCCTGACCAGCTTCACTGCTCATTGGACATGCTCCAGAACCTCAATGTCCTTGTGATGAGGCTTTTATTCAGCCAGCTGTTGACTGACACTACCAGGCAGCTTTCCAGCCACTCTTCCTGGAATCTGTGGCATTGTATGGGATTATTGTGACCAAAGTGCAGGACTCAGCACTGGGCCTTGTTAAATCTCATACAAATGGCCTCAGCCCACTGATCCAGCCTATTCAGATCACTGTGTAGAGCCTCCATACCCTCAAGCAGATCAACACTCCCACACAGCTTGGCATTATCTGCAGAATTAGTGAGGGTGCCCTTGATCCCCTCATCCAGAACACTGGCAGAGATTAATTAAACAGAACTGGTCTGTTAAAATATACTTCTTCCAAAAAGTACTTTTTGAAAGATTTTCTAGTTACAGCATATTACTGCCATAACAAGGTACAAATGCAACAGAGTAGCTCCAATTCTTTTGGCTGAAAGTTTCATTCTGTGACTAAAATTATTCATTTCTCTTTTCTATACTGTTTTAAGAATTGCATATGAATGATGATTTTCTTCAAGCTTACAAAACAAACCAACCAAACCCCCCCACCCCACCAAGCAAAAAGCACTAGCATTTATTTGCAGTGTGTGTACTTCACTTCTTAAAATTTCAGTCAATGTAGTATCAGTATGAATGAATGTTTACCTTTTAGTTGGTGGCAGGTTCAATATTTCTCGATAATAGCTTGTTTGTGGTTTTGTTCATTTGTGAGCCGTGTGGAACTAAAGGTGAATAGACAAAACGCTGCACTGAGATTTCAATATAAATCTTCTTCTGAGGAGTGGATTCCCTGCTATCTCTCATTCTGCTCTTTGATTCAGACCAGAATATGCATAAAATGCTGATAACAGTAGAAGTGTTCTTAAAGTTGCTAGGATTTTGTATTTATTTACACAGATGCAATTAAACAGTGTGCAGTACAGAAGAGAATTAAGTTCAGTAACCTTAAGAGCAAAATCAGTTGATGCTGCAGTAACTATTTTTAAGTAATGCAAGAACAGTGCAAACTATATGAGGAAAAATGAGGAAGCAAAGTTCCCATTTGACTTGAATAGCCTTTAGCAAATTAAGTCTAAAGGATTCAACAAAAAAAAAAAGTTAATTAAACTTAGATTTGATAAATCATGCCATTAGGAAGTAGAGCCCTTAAAAGAACATAACTATCAGTATTCTTAACTAAAACTGTAAAGAAGTTGTACCTGTCATTGTGTTCATGATGACAAAGCTTCATAGCAGTAAGGCTTGTACCAAGCAGGATACTAAGATTTCAAGTCATAAGCTTCTGTTTTAGATAGCCATGTTAGGAACTTAAGATCCATTGAAAGTTGATCACCAGATTCGCTATCCCGATTTCATTTAGATTTGAGCCTCATCCCTTCATTTGGTTTTGGACCTGAGGGCCCTATCTAGAATTCAGTCTGGGAAAATTGCTCATTGGTGCGTGCCTTCTGTCTTGTCAGTAATGTGTCCATGAAGTGCAATTTCATTCCTTCTTTCCTTCAAGGTTTTTTATCACTGAAATCTGGGATAAGCATCTGAGCTTAAACCATGAATGCTAATGCATTTCCCCCACACACACCTTATCTGTATGAAGTTGTTAGAATACTGTATGCACTGTTGAATATTGTCAATATATGACAAGTACCAGCAGAGGCTTAGCTGGCTTTCAGCTAGAAAACACACATTACCCACAGGTCACAGCATAAACATGGATATAGGAAAACATTCTGAAGGAAAACATGAAAATTCACATATACAAGCAGAGTGAATTTTTATAAAGCTCATATTAACTCTCTCAGTGCCATCTTACAGAATGTACTCAATGATACAAGGGCTTGAGGCAGTTTCAAGTCCTAAGTGACCTCGCAATAGAACTCCTACACAACAGTACTTCTGTGTATTAGTGATGGACTTTGTCTAGTATTAAGTATCAAGATGTAACATCAAGAAAAGGGAATATGAAGCACTACTGGCTCTCATTAACCCTTACAGAATTCATATGCATGACACATCTCTTCAACACATACTGCCCTGGGAAGAGCATTAAGGTAAAACGGCTGCAAGAATGACATGATTGTACTCCACAGACCTGCTCATGTGTCAGTTGTAGTTGGTATCTTGCTATGCTGAGGGTGGGAAGCTTCACCAGTGGTTTCAAAGGAAAACATGTCAAAAGTTTAAACTGAATCCAGACTATCCTGTGCCTAAGTTAGATTTCTGGGTGGTTTCTTCTCACGCAGTGATTATTATTCCCCTTATGTTAGTGCTACCTTGTTTGAATATGGCAACTAAAAGGTAGGTAACAAGTTAGTAAAGAAGTTTAGCTCAATACAATTTGCAGATTTTTTTGAAGTATCACTCTAGGACAAGAAGAGATCTGTTTAGTATAAAAATCCCCCAGTGTTCAATTGTATTGTATTTAAAAGAATTGTTGCAAAACCTTTTTTTTTTCTCTTTTAAAATATTAATAATTTCTCTGAGAATATATGTAGTTTATTCCTCAGTGGAGGGTGAGCTAAAAGGTCCTTTTTTGCAGAATTTATGTTGCTCAGGGTTCATAGAAAAACATGGCTATAAATGTGTACCTGCCTAAAGACTGTACATTCTTTATACAAATGGCATGGGTTTTTTTTTGGTTGGTAACATGAGGTTTGGCCCATTAGAAAAGGGATTTACAAATCTGAACTTCAGAAGATTCATAACATGAGCATATAAAGGGTGTATCATGAATGATAGAGGAAGCTGTGAGGAAAAGGAGGGAATCTTAAAGAGACTTTTGTAAACTGATGTTGAACAGCTATTTCATATTTTAAATTAAGCTTTAGGGAGCTTAGGTTGAAGTCAGTATTCAGAAGTTTTGTTTTCCTTTTATTGTGAATGGAATGTAAATATAACACATTCCTGCAAACAAAAAGCTGCAGTTACAGGTGCATAAGATTTGGTGGATTGTTATACCTTGATCCAATCTCTTAGAATTGTGGAAGAGAATAATGGTGGTGCTGAAGTATAAAAACACATTGGATTACTGTAGCTCTTACCTTTATATTGTTGTTTACCCTCAGTATATATTGATACTTGAGCAGATAATAATACAGAAGGACATGCAGTTGGCTGTATTGTAGGACCTTTCAGAAGCAGGATTTTTTTCATCTAATTGACCACAGATAGTCGATCTCTTTCTCTTAGCACAGTAAAAGCCAGAAAACCATAACTGACTGCAGGCTGGTTGCATTTCCATTTTATGACAACTTGTGTAGGTTACCAGTTCTCTGAAAAATATCTCTGGAGTTTTAGAAATTTCTGATATCCAGTAATACTATCTAGAATTTACAAGCATTTTTGTGATGACTCCTCTATACACCACTGTAGCAAGTTGAAAATCATCTCCAGACTATCATTTATTGAGACGTTCTTTTTAGTTTTAGCAGAAGCTAAAACAGAGTAATCAACTTCTTTTATGGAATTTTCAATTAATAAATTAACCTTGGTATTCCAATTTCCTTTAATTAATGAGGAAATAACATGTTTGTGGAGTACAACTCCTGAAGTTTAAAAAAGCCCAAACGAGTTTTGTGTATTCTCTGCATATCTCTCAGGAATATTAGAAGTTTCAGCAATATTGGAAAGAGTAAACATAATTTTTTTAAAATAAGAAAGAAATCTACTGACCCTTAAAGAACTAAAGACAGAAATACAGTAATAAAGACACTAGAGACTTGACTCAAAAACTCTGTTATACTCCTGCCTCTTCTAATGTTTTCTTGTAGGCACATCTCTAGCAAATCTCTGTCCATATTTCCATTAACCTTCAAAAAAAGCAGCAATACTGATTACTGCCTTGGTTTTGTTGTTTATTTAAACATACTTACTAGAGATACTGGATAAGAAAATAGCTATTTTCCCATATTTTCCCATCTTATTATTTATACATTGTCTTTTTTTTTTCTTTCTAACCGTGGAAGTCAGATATAGGTCCTGCAGATCTACCATGCAGGAAAAGAAGCTTTGCACTCTCTTTCCAGGAGACCAGTTTGACAACAATTTTAATCACTTTAGAACCCACAGTGTGCCATTAGTTGGAAATTGAACATAAATCTGAATTAAATAAAATGCCACTCATAGTCAGGAGTCATTTGGAGCTGTTACCATTACAATAAGTTATTTTTATTACTGCATGAAAGTATTGATTTATGAGCACACAATAAATCCAAAGAATAAGCATATTTATAACACAGAAGTTGAAAGACAGAAAGTAGAAATTTCTTTGCAAATTCTAAAAAATGCAATGTAATGTTTTAGTGAATAAAAGAAGATGTGTATTATCAAAGTTTCATGACAGGTGAAGTACCTAACAGTAAGATAACAGCATTATATAAAAAATCCTGCAAAATAATAGGATTTAAGCTTAACTGCCAGATCAGATTTTAAAACAGGCCCAAATATCCTTTGTCTTTCACACAGTGTCAGAGAAATCACCTGGATGGTTACAGCATAGCTCCACTCTTACACCTTGGTACAACATTAACACGTTTTTTTCTGAACCACAAAGAAGGCTTCTTCCTGATTACCATTTGTCAGTATTAAGCCCATTCCTCTAACAGTATTCTGAACGGATTTTTTATTTTTATGGACTATGGAAGCTATGAAGACCATGTATCTCTTACTGACCAGATGCATATTGCTTTTTATCTGTACGTGATAAATCCCTTGTCAAAGATGCATTAGCACTACTGCTCCCAGCAGAAAAGTGAAATACGGAACATTTTGAGTTATTAAAAAATTTTCTGGCAGACACAGATGTTCAGTGTGATTACTTGTAAGCAGAGCATGCTACCTGAATTCCACCACATTTTCTGGTGATAATTGTAATATAAAAGGCTGACCTAGCACATGCGGTAGATAATTCATCACTTCAAGGTGGAAAAACAGTTTTTTTTCTATCCCATTGTCTTCCAAAAGTTCTTTCATGCAGGCACAGCTAAGGTCTTGCTTCTGAATTGTTCCATTTCTGGATGGAAAATAGGTGAACTTCCAGATACTCTTTCATTGGTTATTAACAATGCAGAAATAAAACAAGAATACTGGCACTGTACTGTGTATTGATGACACTGAAATGAAAAGAATGAGAGATCAAATATTGAAAAGTAAGAGTTTAGACATACTGAAATATGTTATTTTTATTAAATAAAACCATTCTAAAGCCTTTCTATTTAAACAAAAATAGAATTTGAAAGAAAATAAATTTCCAAGATATACTTCTAATGTTCCAAGAATGCAAACATGAATTCTTCAAGCTCATTAGATCTTAGGGGGAGAAAACTAAAGTACATCAGAAAGTTCTCTGGTGACCTTCAGTAGTTTTAGAAGAAATAATTTGGTGCCAGAGCTGCACTTTTAGTGCTAGCCTAGTACTCCTTCCTGAATACTGCTTAAAATCTCTCCCAAATACCACACATTTTTAAGTGCTGCTTAAGTGTTTGAAAGTTTTAGTGGGCCTTAAGTAATACCATAGTCTCTATGCTGGCACATAGCCCAGGATGAATTCCACTTGATGGTAACAGCTATGTATCTATCAGATTTCTGAATGTGTGAGGAGGGTGGAGCGGGGTCCTGCAGTCCCCAGGTAGCTGCCAGAAGCAGGGGAAACAGAACTGCTGCACTGAGATCAGGGCTACCAGCTACTGAGATAGGCTCCAGCTGAAGCTTTTTTGGTCTGTGATATTTGACCCTCATTCTGCTCAAAAGCTTTCTGGGAGTTTTAGGTGTTTTGGAATGCAAATTTTTATTGCGTGGACCATGTCTGTTACAGGCATCAGCTCTAGAAGCACAAACACTGATTATTCTTCTCAGTAATTTTTCTGTTAACCATAATTTGCAATTTAACAGTGGCAACTAGTGGTTATACTCAGGAGTCTCCAAAGTAAAAAAAATTATGGGAGCAAAACTTTGCAAATAAAAAATTCTAAATATTGATATTGCAAAATCAAGAAACTACATCTGTAAAGCATTCAAGCATTTAAATCATGTACTGATCTTTTATGCTTTACAGAAGATATACTTTGGTCTTTATTACTATTATTATGGATGTTTATCAATATCTTTGAAGATTCTGCTCTGTTCTTTGACAAACTTCAAAAAAAATGAACAAGAGAAGCTGAGATCTTACTTTTTTTTTCTTTTGCTTC
The DNA here is from genome assembly GCA_013399055.1 of Ramphastos sulfuratus. Lineage (NCBI taxonomy): Eukaryota > Metazoa > Chordata > Aves > Piciformes > Ramphastidae > Ramphastos > Ramphastos sulfuratus. Next base: position 149,481 of record WBNM01035949.1, on the reverse strand, counting down.
TTAAGAGATTTTAAAACAAAAAAAATTAGTTTTGAATGCTTTTCATTTTATTTTTATTGCCTAATATTGAATAATGCTCTCTTTGCTTTTTCACCATGTGGAAACTGAGTGACCTGATAATTACCGTGCCTGTTCTTAGCTAACTAAAGTAAATCAGCTCTTAAGAGGTACCAAGAGATTGCTTACTGAAAGACCTGCTGATCAGCACACCTTCAGGAGTTGTCTCAGTGACTCATATCCTCTCTACACCAGCACTATAATCTAATTCTACCCCAAAGCTGTCATGAAGGAGACAGTAGCACTGCTCCATGTCAGCCTCTCTCACTACACAATAGGCAGAAACTGCAACATCTCCTGCATGCTGTTCTCTATATCTTATTTTTAAATACAGGTAATTGTAGGAGGCCTCTGCAGGTCTGGGACCTGTGAGATCTGCAGTAGGTGAATTGCGAGAACAGGGAAGAAACTGGGGCCAGATTTTTACCACGCAACTCTAACTAGTCTGTAACTAGTTATAAGTAGTTTCTCTGGGAGAGAAGGGCATAAAAGCAGCAGTTACACTTAAAGTTAGACCTTTGAGTGTATTTAGGTAGTTTGCTAGCAGTGTACCTGTTGTACAGGTACCTGTTTGTCTATTGGTGAGCATCCATTGGGAACAAAATACCTTTCTGAAAAACAGCTCTAGCTTCTTTGTCTGCAAAACAGAGATAGCTGTGTTGCAGTGAATATCTCTATTTAAGGAACTTTTCTTTGCATTCCACTGTCACATCCTGTATATCCTGGCAATCATATACTCAAAGGCATTAAGAATGGAATAGCTCCCTACTACTTTCAGGCACCTCAGATACTATTAATTCCCAAATGCTTTCTCAATTGTTTAAGTGTTGCAGACAGATTCTTAAATTAAGCTGATGCACATTTTTGTATGTAGCTCCTTTTTTGTTATGCTTTATGATTTTTATCATGGGGACATTTTGACTACTGGTAAATACTCCTTGTGGCCACTCTCTGTCTCCTCATTCTCACCTCATTCATGTTTCTGTGATTCTCATCAAGTGTCTTGAGCTACCTTTAGTCCTTTCTGACTTCCCTGAACTCTGTTTTGATCTTTCAGCAATTCTCCTTGCCATTCACATTGTCAGTTCCCTTACTGTTTCTTTTGCTCTTCTGCTCTCCATCCTCCATGCTGCCTTCCTTCTCTTGCACGTGGAGCACACGTGATTGTATACTCACCTTTTTTTCCCCAATAAGCACTATCAAATACCAAAAATCCAGGCAGAAGCAGATCATTCAGCTTTTTTTTATTTCAGCAGCAGTATTTCCAGACTTGACATGATTTTATTGGCTTTTAGTGTGGAGATTACAAATACAGGATATGATTCTCCTTTCATTTACTCCTATTTTAATATAATTCCATTTGATTCAGTGAAGTTTTTCTTAATTACAGCAATATAATTTGAGAGGTTAATTGGACTAGGAGGTCAAAAATTTAAATCTATCTCACTCCAATTCTTTCTAATAAAAGAGTATTTTCAGGGAGAAGTCAAATAGAAGAAATGTTGCAGCTTTGAAATAGCTTTTTCTAAACCACCTTCTAAAAATTATTTCCTGGGCTGTTGGCTATGTGTACATTTCTTTCACCTCTTAGTTTTGTCTTTTCTGTTAACATAAATTCAGGATATATTATGAGAATTTTTGGGATGGTGGAGATAGCATATATTTTTCATGCTGAGTACATTTTCTGTGAGAGAGTGAAATGTGAGCCATATATTTTATCAAGACCTAATTAATTCATTTAGACTGCAAAAGGAAATTCACCCATCATCCTCACATGAATCTTGTTTCCTTCTGGTGTTTCTGACCATCTTTGTTCTATATAGAACTGAAAGTAAAAAATGCAGAAGTTTCCAGAGTGTATGTGTGAGAAATGGGAGTGACTTTGTACTGTAGGATTTGGATTTATATTTTTTCAAGACAAAAAATTAGTGCTGATTAACATAGATACTTTTTTTTTTTAATTCACATTTAATTTTGTGCTTATAGTGTTGCAAAAGCTATTTGGTTTAGAAATACTTTTTTTTTTTCTTTTAATTCTAGCATGAGTGCCAATCATCATGTAAATGCAGACCATGCAAACTGCAGAACTTAATAGAATCAACAAAGACTTCATCTCTGGTAATTTACAGGAAAATATAGTAGTTCCTGTAATTTATGATATACATTTGTCTACTCAATAAGCATTTACTTCAGAATTATCTAACAGGCTTTAAAGATTCTTATCTGAATGGCTACTTGATAGAAAAATGAATGGTTGATGGAAATACTTGGTAAATAGTAAATACCTGTACATCTGTTAGATGAAAAATATACTAGTAGATGCACTATGAAATACAAGCAGAGAGAATTTGAAAACCAAAAAAGGGGGTAGAAACTGAAAATGGAATACAAAAGAGAAGTGAGGGAAATTGTTCTTGTGACAGGGAAGAAGATAAAGCAAGCACTCCTTATAAATCCATTGCTACTGCAAGATTGTGAAAAGCTTTATCACTAGGTCTTCATCATACACATAAATAATAACTAAAGAAAATCCAGGATCTGAATTTTTCCATTCTGATTCTTGTCACACTGTCATGGAAGGCCAATAGGCATAAAACATGTCCCAGCTTGTCCAGACATGTCCCCTGTTTCTCCTCCCTTCTGTTGATGGGGAAGCAACTGCGGGAAGGAAAATGAAGGCCTGGTGCCATTGAGTCTCCTTCTCTCTGGTAAACAGGTATCCAAATGTGTTTATGCACTTGTTTGTGCCTCCCCTAATACGGGTGAAGTAAGCCCTGGCTTACCTAATATGGTCAAGTTTGGCAAACTGCCATTCTGACTGGGCAAGCTCTGTGGCCAAAGAGCCATTAATCTCAGACCGAATTGATAAAAGAGATGAACAGGTAAACACTACATGCTCTGCCGTTGTATTCGTGCTCTATGCTGTTGTACCTTGACTTGCTCTGCAGCATTACATCTGCTGGGCTCCAAGCCAGCTTTACTGCATAATAACAAGCCCTAATGCTTTGGATTCTACACCTGGAACTGCCTTGCCTCAGTTTACCAGGGATAGGCATTAAGTACCTCTATGCAATAGGTGAGAATTAGCTGCTAGTGTGTCATTGTGCCCATCTGTACATTTGCAAGGCATCATGCCTGCCTGCGCTTCTACTTTTCAGTACCTTGTAGTATCTGGGAGTAGTGGAAGATAGCTCATAAAATTGGCTGAAAATGTTTGTTGTAGGTACCGTTTCAGTACTTTTAATCTAACTTTCCCACTATCTATCTTTACACATAATTGAACGACACAATATTTTTCCAGGTTTTGTCTTGTTCCTTGTTTTGTTCAATATTATATTTCTTGCTTGGCCTTACCATAGTTTTACTGTGTTCTGTAGTGTTGTCTCAGATCCAAAGAAGTTCGTTGTCTTCCAGATGCTGTCTGGGAAAACGATGAATGCTTATGTTACAATCACATGTTTCACCTATTCTACATAATTTCTCCCTAATTAGCAAATAGGTATTTTAAGAAAAATTCAACAAGTAGTTTATTTTCTCATGCTAAAGAAAACTGTGAGACCAAACACTTCAAAAAAACCACCACTCAAATGATACTATTGACCTGTAATTTTAATGTATGCTTTCTCATGTTCTGAAGACCTCAAATTCATCAGCTTCAAAAAAACCGTCAAACATTTTCTTCTGACTTCTTTGAATTGTGCACATTTAAATCTGCATACACTGAGGAAAAGCATTCAGAATACCTAAAAATGTACAGATTTAACAATATTTATCATATATACTGTATCAGCTTTCTCACTGTTTCCCCCATGTGTTGCAAAGTGACATTTTAAGATATGTAAAGCAAAGTGTATATATGCACCCTCATATGCTTAAATTTAACAAACCATAAGCAGTGTGGAAAAAATAGGAAAACCAAAAGTCTCCTTTTGTGTACTTTAGCACGAGTTAGTCTTTGGCCTTTCAGATTAATTCATTTTTGCTATAATGGAAGGCAAGTGTTCAAGAACAGTCTTTCACGTTCCTTCTTCCTTATGTCATTTCATTCATTCTCATGTTGTCTTAGTCCTTGGCTGGCTAAAAACTGCACTCTTAAGGAGCTTCTTTTCCTTGGTTATTACAAAAAGTAAAGATACAGAGAGAAAATACGAGGAAAGGCAGCCTGTTCCATTTCTAGAAAATTTGATTAATGTTGTTTTGAGAAATCAGACTGGTCAAATAAAACTTCTACTGAAAGTAAAAACAGTTGAAAGTTGTTATTAAATGTCTGTTCATTACATGTGGCAAAACCACTCTTATCCTGATGTTTGGAAGTGGATAAAAAAGCAAAACTAGCTGGTGTACTAGATAAACTAGAAATTAAATACTTTAAATGCAAATACAACTATCGAATAATGTATTAGACACAAAGAAATAAAAACTTACTGAAAAGCAGAAATACTTCTTTTCTATTTGAGTCACCTTAAAACTAAGTATTTTTAGAACTCTTTTTCTTACAGTATCAAGCATTCTAGTTTCATGCAAATTTTAGAGCCACTCTGCGCTAACAGATACTGCAGCTATCGGGTGCTCAGATTGTATATTGAGATAAATATACATACCAAGTTGAGATAAAGCAATTAAACATAGGTCATGAAAAATGTCAAATATTTGGCATCATTACAAACTTTACTTTTTCAGCTTACCCATTACTAAAATTGCAATAAGCTTTAAAATACTTTTTTTTTCATTTTAAAACTATTTAAAATTCATTGAGTGTTCAGGTTAAAACTTCATAGTCTTGAGATACTTTTGGCTTTCAAATATTCTAAATCTTTCTGGTTTATTGGGGATTTGGTCCCTTTTTTTTTTTTTTAAAAAAAAAAAAAAAAAGCAACAGGTGTCAATTCCTTACTTGTCTAAAAAGTCACCGTGAGAATTCCACCCAATTTTGCAATAAGGGCCAAGTTACAAAGGCCTTCAAGACTGCAAGATCCTAGTTGTAAGATTTATAACTTGATTTACATGATTCAGAGATGGCAAAGTGAAAGTGATGATGGATAGGTAGCAGCTGTATTTGACTCTGCTATGTCTTTGGAGCTAACAAGCAGAAATCTCAGTCCACAGTTCCTTCAAAGCTTCTGCTACAGGATCCATTAGGGGACATCACCTTAAGTGTGGTGTCCTCTGATAGTTGAGCCCAAAAAAGTGGTAGATTTTGCCTAATTGATGGGTATGTTGTGGTTTGGGTGGTTTGGTTTGGTTTTTTGGTTGCATATTGTCAAGTTCTGCACAGTTCTGACAAGGGACTAGGATTTCCAAAGAGCCTAGGAGTTCTTTGAGGCACATTCCTACCCCGTTCCATAATTTATGATGTGTGTAATGCTGCTGTAATTTAAATGGGCATCAAAAAAAGGAGTAAGAGGTGTGTTATCCCATTAGTGCGACTGGGGCAATTGCTAATTCACAAATATTGAAACTAGCACTGATTGAGGTAAATGAATTTCTCATAATTTAATAATGCAAATCCCACTAGCGGTGAATGCCTACAACTATTGCAGCAGAGCAAGGTGAGTTTTAGTACAGAAATGTGAAGTCAATAACGTTCCTTTTCCTCTCCGTTACATAAAACTACGTTATTAAATATTTCTTTGTTTTATCTTTATTATTTTGTTTTTCTTCTGCTGTTTTATCTGACCTTAAATCTTTGGTCCAAATTCTTCCAATAGACAAACCTACTCAGTTAAAATCAGGAGTGGTTTCATAGCTACCTGCCAAAGCGATTTCAGGGGGTTACTTCACACTTCTGTATTCCCGAATGGTATTATAATATTGTGAACTGATGTCATTAAATCATCAACTAAATTCCATTTGCTAATTAAACAGAGAGGTTGCTTCATACTGGAAAATTGTGCAGTAACTGTTTCTTTTTAAAATATTTGGTAAATTCTGATACATTTGAAAAATGAGACAGAAATGGGTTTTATAGTCATCCATATAAGGCGAATGAAAATGAACAAATTTTGAGAAGGCAAAAATCAGTATCTTCATAATCTGTACTACTTAGCTGGTAAAATGCCTTGTTTTTAACATAGTGTAAATGACCCTATAAGTTCAAACTTCTACCAAGAAGCTTCATTAAAGTACATAAATTACTACAACTGTCAGAGATGGCATTAAGTATTCAATAAAAGTAGACTTAACACAATTAATAGCAATTAAAATTATACTTTTATGATGTCAGCCACCAGCACTGTAAAGACATAATTGCCTGTAAGGACTTCTCTACCATATTTATCCTCTAAAACTGTCCAATTTATATGAAAAATGCCAAAAACATATCCCAAATGGGTACCATTATCTTCTTGGATTTTTAGAAGTGATCCGTCTTTTATCCAGCCTGTGCACATTAAGCTAATTTACTTTAATTAGTTTTTTTTTCTCATTGTCTTAATAGGCATGTTGATAAGGTTTTATTGGGGAGGGGGAAAGGGGGATGTTGGTTGGTTCGTGTTTTGAGTTTTTTACTTTTTCTGACTATAGATATTAAACTGTACTCATTAAATGTATTTTATAAGAGTGCCTGAAATCCTATACTAGGATTTTCCCTGTTCATATTATCCCTTTTCTGCTCCATTGTCAGTTACAAGTTTGAAGAATTATAGGATTTCTTGTATTTTTTAGAAATGTAAAACAACTGTTCTTTAGTTAATTAACTGGTAAGAAAGAACATCATTTTTGGCTACACTGAGAAAAGAAAGCTTGCTCTGGACTTAATAAGTGAATTAACTAATGCCTTGGAGAATGAATAGTAAACAGTTTAAGATACCGTAGTATACTGTCTTCTGAAATATTGATCAAATAAAGTTTGCTAAAGTATATTCACTGTTTTGACAGCATTTCTATAGATGTATTTTTAACTTGTCTAAATGTTTTTAAATTTTCCGTATACAAACATATATGTGAGATGTCAAACTATTACCATGGTTTTAGCAGATTAGACTGGGATTTGCTCCATTCCAAATTCATTTGAAGTTCAGTATGAATGTTTTACAGGACACACAATGCATTCTGTGATTCTATGATAGCTAATTTATGTTACTGGATAGATAGTTCAATTTTACAGCAGCATCATCACACAGTCTAAAAATCAATAACATATAAAGATGCAGAATGGTTAGAATAGGATTACATAGAAATTTATGAGAGTGAATGGTGTATTTTTAAGTCATACAACTACCATTTTAAGTATTTTAGATTCTTAAGAAATGAAAATATTTTTTTATAGAAATGCCTCAGAAAAGCATAGAATTGAATGATGAATAAACACTAACCACTACAGAACCAGCTTCTCATTCAGGTAACATTTAATAATAAGAATCTTCAACTGAATTTTTGGGCACCACTAAAATAACTTGAACTCACCTTTTGTTCTGAAGCATTTCCATGAATTTGAAGAATGCCAGAGACTGATACCCCTGATGCCTGTCTGGTAGACAACTTTAAAATTACGTAACAATGACTTTTATATAAAGTATGAAATTATTTTACACAAGTTATGTTTAAAATTGTTAGAAACAATTATTGGTAACTAAACTCTGTGTATGAAGCAAATGTGAAAGACAAACTACAGGGTTATTGTGCTTTTTATAAACCCTACAGTAGTGTATTGGTGATTCATATTACACCACATCCACTTAATTATTCATAATTAATCCAGAATATTTTCTTTCATTGCATCTGTCCCTTCTGCTAGAGGAAAGAAGTTGGTTAGCTATGACTTTCCAGACTACTGAATTACAAACTTAGCCTACAGGTGATTTTTCAGATATTTTTGCTTTGCTAGCCTAACTTCAGTGTTACTAGGCAAATTTGTTCTTTTCTTGGAACAGAAAATTTTTTCTATTGAGAAAACCCCATAATCTGACATAACAAAATATAAATATTGAATCAAAGACAGATTTAATAGTTTCATATTAATAACATAAATTAACAGATGCTTAATCAGTTTTCATGGTTGAAGTCCTCTCTTCCAACTGAAATTTAAGGTGAAACAATCAGAGAATCACAGGATCACGAGATGTTAGGGGTTGGAAGGGACCTCTAAAGATCCTCCTTCCAAAGCAGGATCACTTAGGGCAGGCCATGCAGGAACACATCCAGGCAGGTTTTGAAAGTCTCCAGAGAAGCAGACTGCAGAACCTCTCTGGGCAGCCTGTTCCAGTGCTCACCAAGGGTGAGACAATACTAATTTGAAGAAAATACAAGTTTTTAAATAAAGTTAGAGTAAGTCAGGATTAAATGATCCTGTGTACTTGTGTCTCTGTGTGTATGTGTTTAAATGTTTTGGATGTGTTATACAATTCTGATGTTAGCATCTGTAATAAGTAATTTTTTGGAAATCTGATTGTAGGGTATTTCTCTATTCCTCAATAACAAGGGGTGAGAAGATTTGTATGGAAACACCCTGAAAACTAATTGTGGGAGTAACACAGTTCTACCTGAAAAATTCAGTTAAAGTTTGAGATAATGCTAGGGTATTGTGAACAAATACACAATTCCTTCCTGTAGAAGGCAAGAAAAAGGCCTGAATTTGTCTATGACAGCAAGCCAAAGAGGAAAAGTAGATGTTTTAATTCTTTGGACAAATGTTTGGAACTTTATTAAATCTTTACTTTTAAGGTAACTTTTAAAGGAGACCTGTCTTGTAGGAACACTCAATGTTATCTGTAACAAGATTCCTCGAAAATGTAATGCATTATGGCCCGTGTTGTGTGTTCTTATTTTGTGCTGACATCCAAGGCTTAATCATTTTGTGATCCAAAAATTTGCTTGTGCAGCCAATTTTATGAAATAAATCAAATACTGAAGTGTAGCACCTGAGCCCTCCGTAGAAATTACCAAAAAAAGTTTTTCCTGTAATGTGTGTAACTTCTGCAAATTGCATACTGATTTTATATTGCCTGTGTCTCAGTGATGGGATTTGCGATGTATTTTGACTACTTCTGCATCTAATATTTATTTAATAAAATCACTTGTCATAACGGAATTGACAGTTGAAAGTGATGACATTGAAAAATAAATTAGCATTAGAAAATTAGTCTGGGGATTTCCTTATGAAATCAAAAGCATTCCAAGGGAAATGGCATAAGAAGCCGTAAGTATTCCAGATGGCAAATCATTTTCTGTGTAACATTCAGATCTATCTCTAACAGCAGCTTTTTTGTGCATTTATAAGATCTTCTCTGTCTTTAGATTTTTAGTATTGTAAAATACTTTATTTCAGTGATGGAAAGCCATAAAAAACTTGCTTTCTGTGGCTTCTGGTACTGATGTTCATAAAGAAAGGTTTAAGAACGATCAGTATAACTCTGGAAATCTGACAAAGCCATCAGTAACTATCACTGTATGTTTAAAAATGAGTATTTCTCTGTGCTTCACACACACACACACACACATTTTTTTTTTTTTTCCTGTAGTAATGACTGAAGTCTGGCAGAACCAAACAAATATTCCTTGAACTAGTATGCTGATTGTATTATATTGGGACTGATGATATCGGACATGGTTATTATGCACTTTAATACTAGAAAATGTGGATAATTCACACTGTGTCAGAAGTTTCAGGATAAAACAGGGACCTGAAAGCATGTCTAAAAGATGGAAAATTATTATCCTTTGCTCTTTTATTGGCTTTTAAAGTGCTGTATCAGGGTGTGTGGACCTCTTGAAATCAATTAATACAACATATTCTTCTCAGTTGTTTCCAGATATTTACCTATTTTTTTCCTATATTTACGTATATTTACCTATATTTTTCATATATGATCTTGCATTACTTTTTAAACTTCAGCCCATTTCCATTACATCCACTCCTCAAGGTCATTCCTTTTTCCCTGTTTGTATTGGAGCACCTCTACTCTCACTGTGTTATCAATAAATGTCATCAGTGTTCTTACTATTTTCTCTCCCAAGACTACTAATGAAAATGTTAAATCACATAATATAAAACTCAAGCTCTGAGAAGCTTCTCTATCTCTGGCTTTCACCACTTCCAGCAAATATCTTGAGACAATTCTTTACCTATCTAACTTCTATATCTTAAGCTCAGTTAATGTGGTATTTTAGTTTACTAATGGTGATGGATGAGAGCTGCTGTATTTCCTATTTCTAGAAAGAAAGCAGGTATTTATTAATAAAGAGAGAAACTGGGTTAGTCTCATGTGGTTTACTATTGATGCATGTTATAAAAACACATGGAGTCAAACAGGTATGAGACATCTAAAGAAAGAGTAAAGCAGCATTTCTGGGCAATTCTTTCCTGTGTATATCCTCCCACAACTTGGCAGCCAGTGGCTTGAAATCTTGTTATGTCAGAAATCCAATTCAGGTAGTTATGTTTAATAGATATCAATGAATATACAAGAGCTTTTGAATTATTCATACATTTAGGCTACATCATCTTGTGATGGTGACTCACATAATTTAATTATGCTTTTTGTTTAGAAGTCCTCGCATGCATTTGTTAGAACTTCACTTTGGATAGTTTAATTGAAAAATCTCTATTTTAGTATCATGGTGAGAATTTTCTATAAATTGTTATGTAAGTTTTTATTGTATCCTTCTTCAATTATCTCTTTTTCAAACTGAAGAACTCTTCTCTATTCCATGATCTTCCAATATGAAATGACTTAAAAATTCTTCAGTATTCTTCCTGTCCTTTCTGCCTCTTTCCTAGGTCTGATGTGTTTTTCTGAAATGCACTAACCAGAAATTCAGTGTCTGACATAAATGTGCAGTGGGTGGATGTATCGGGTTAAAGATAGCTTCCTGCTGTGTTTATTTTCCTAATTTTTCATATTCTACTGCTACTTCTTTTTTATCAAGGTTGGAAGCTGGTGCTTTTAGAGAACTAGTTGCAGTGACTCCCAATGAATGCACCATATTGAATGTCTAGAAAGGGGTACTTGTTCCCACACAGACTGCTTCTGTGTTCCATTCACGGTTGTTGTTTCAAATTGTTTTCCCTAGTGAAGCAGCTCATAAGAGATGACTGTTGAATTATGCCTTTCTGGAGAAATCTCAAAAACTTTTTATAACAGAGATGGTCACACTACAGTAGCTTTCTCTTTTAAAGTACCTTTAATTATCAATATTGAGTTGAGCCACAGCAAATTACAGTGATGTGTAATTGCAGCTCTGACACTGGAATGCTATTCAATTGCTGTGAAATAAGTATTTTTTTATTTGCCTGCTTTTTATCAGAGACAATACCATTTAAAATCATCATAAGGAAGGACAAGTCAACTTGGAGCCTGGATAGTTAATATTATTTTTCCAGATTACTATGTACCTGAATGGAAACTTGCATACAAATTAAACTCTAAAGAGTGTTAAAACTAAATTGTCTCAATTTTTATCCTTCAATTTCTATTCACTTTAAATCCTTGTGTCACTTGCTTCCAGAATATCAGCTTTCCGACTGCAAGTGCTATTGAGCATGCATGAGGTTTTGATGGTTTTAAATTTTGTGGAGGTGTTGTGACATTTTCAGGACTTCTCAGCAAGTCCTACACATTGTTATAAATATAGTATCTTACTAGCGAGTTTCAGTATAGAAAAATTCATTAATACCAATGGAGAATCAAGTTGTTAGTGTGCATAAAATTATGTTATCTTCCAGAATGAAAAATAAAATGTCATTCCATTTATGCCATGGCACAATAATTCTGTTGTCTTTTGAAGATGCCAAAAATCCAAATGCACATAAAATAATCAGAGAAATCAAGCTCTCTTGAAATCTAGTGTCCTCATGTGTTTTTAATAACACTAAAAAAATAAAGATCAGAAAAATCTAAAAGGTTAAATTATCTACCTTTGGTTACAAGATTCTCTGTCATATCTGCAGGAAGAGAAACATGAAGTATAGCAGAACTTTTGATGGGACTTGACTGTATTCAGTACAATTAGTTCAGCAATGGTGAAGTTAACTTTGATTTAGTGCAGAGACTGCCTCATTGACTGTAATTGTTTTGTTAGCAGTATGTGTTTTGTGTATCCTAGTACAGAAACACCTGTAATATGTTTCTAATTCTGTAATGTGCATGTAAGGATATGGTACCTTATCTAAATGTCCTCTAAAGCATCATTAATGTTTTCCCGTATTCCAGCTGAACTCACTAATTCTTACCTGTGTTAGTTGAGTCTATATGAAGAAAAGTTAATCGGATTTGCTTTCCTCTACTGGAAATACAAATTTCTTTAACAACTTCAGACCAATAAAAGGCATAAATTAGACACGGTCTGTGAGCAAGCTTTTCAGAATAGACATTCCTTCCACTGAGACAAACACTTTGCTTTGGTGGTCTTTTCTGTTTATATTTTAGTCATTATAATGTGTACATCTCTATGATACAAAGAAAAGTATGTTTGCCATTAGAGGAATAGAAATTCTACCATTAAAAATGGAAACATTAGTACTTTTAGGTAAACAATAAAAGCTGGTCTTTGGTGTTCCTGTCATTGCGAACTGCAGGAGGAAGGTGAGGGCTCTAGTCTGCCTAATGCGGCAGCTACTGTTGATTTTTGCATGTAGTGTTGTTTTCTGATGAATCACACGTGCATAACTTGCTGTTGGCTTGCTCTAATTATCGTAGATCATCTTCATGATTTGCCACTTACAGCCTAATATATTATGATAGTTGAAGTAATATGTTCTGCTTATAATTGGTTGCCCACTATTGGTGTGGGTAATGGATCTCTCCTGTGAAATACAAACAGTAAACTAGACGCACAGCATGCAGGTGAGTTAAGTACCCACACTACCCGGGAATCAGCAGGTATTCTTCATGAGTTAGTCTCCAGACATATTTTTTTCTGGCAGCTCAGCATATCTCTAATTGCAATTATATTTTGTGTCCATCTTGTCTCAGATCTTAGAAAAGGGGTTTCTGTGTATAAATATTTAAGTATGAGAGTAAAAGGCAATACTGAGCACTTTTCTGCAGACCTGGAGAAATATAACTGGCATAGATCTTTTCACAGATTTCCCATTTATATTGCTAGAGTTACTCTCAAGGATAATTCACATTACAAAGAGGAAAATCAAATCTTTAAACTGGAAACTGGGAGCTACATTTTGACATGTCAAGTCTTCATATAACATGTTTAGTTCAGTGTAATCAATACTATGAATAAATCAGTGAACTGACTGGATTCTGGAAGGATCGTAGCCCTCACACAACAAATTGATTTTTGTGTTCTCTGTGTGAACACACACACTGTAGTTAAATGCACAGTTGGTGTAATTTTGACTTTTTTTCCCCCTGATATTTAGTCACTCTATATTCAAAGTTGACAAGAGCAATTATATTGCACCTGAGTCTATCAGTAATCATATCTGTCAAAGGCACTGATTTTTCCCAAAAACAGTTCTTAGATTTTAAGACCCGGTCGGGGAAGGGGTAATTAGGTACTGCGAGACGATATTATAAAAATATTAATATATAGTTTATTAATATTAAATAATCGGAACTCGCACCACCCCGACCACCATTTAATAATAATAATAACAATAATAACAGGCT
>WBNM01035949.1:79052-133464 GCA_013399055.1 Ramphastos sulfuratus | reverse complement strand
TTATTAATTTTCAATATTCAGGAGTTTTGCCCCCCCGACCACTAATTTTAATAATAATCAGTTCTTAACACAGTCATGGAAACATTATACAAAGGAGTAACTAGATCTAGAAATAACTAGCAAAAATATATAAACATTAATTGAACTGGAAGAGAAGGTTCCTGCAGTCGATACACTGCTTGTGATCAATACACCACTTGCCTACTAGATGGACTCAGGGAGCTCCTTTCTGCTTATGGCAGAAGGCAATGCTGAATTACAAGAGGCTTTAAGTATTTACTCACAAAATATCTCCAAACTCTCAGGGCTAGCTACAGCTTCAGACACTACCCAGATGCTTTCAGGGAATTCTGTTACTGTTTTGTCAGCCACTGAGGCTTCTGATTCTTCCCAGGCTTCCCAGGCTACTGGGGAAAGGAGGCAGACAATCTCTGACCTTATCCTGATCTCTCTGGATGATCTGTGTATCTCCAGGATTTCCCGTCTTGGCAGGAGGCTTTCAGGTATAGACAGGATGTCTTGAGATGTGCAGTGTTAGTACGAAGTCATGCTGGCTATGCAGGCCAATCATATGGAGGCATTTAGAGCCTGTTCCTGGTAAACTTGAGGCAGGCAATTTCCAGGCAGTTCAGGATACAATAAGGCAGTGAGCAATGGTAACAGGCAGTAGCAAGTGGCAAGCAAGCACAAATACAATGGCAGAGCACATCGTGTCATCTATTCACCTCCTTTTATCAGTACAGACCAAGACTAATGGGCCTTTGGACACAGAATAGCCAATCAGAATGGCAGTTAGCCAAGCTTGACCATATTAGGTGAAACCGTAGGCTTGCTTTACCCAAATTTGGGTAAAAAAACATAGGCTTTGCACAAGGCAGGCACAAGCTAAACCTGTGTACCTTGTTTACCATGGGAGCAAAACAATTCTGGGCAGGCCAGAGTCCTTAGACTTAGTGGCTCCAGGTTCTTTGTCCTCTTACCCATGGTTGCTTCTCCCCAAAACAGAGAGAGGGAGAGCAGAAAAATTTGCCTGGGCAAACCAGGACATGTATAAGCCTATTTTGGCCTGTTTAAGCTTACCATGACAATGATACAATGTAATCTAAAGTAAATGTAAAAGTACAGTCTTTATATTCCTAAAATTGGACAGTCTTTAGACTTTTCAAGAGTAAGTATTGATACTTTTGTATGTAGACTCTTGCTAGGTAGGATAAATTTTTCATACAGCCTGTCACTAGCGCAGCTAATTATATACCATGTAAAGCAAAAGCCATTTTTATGTTTAAGGAATAAATCCAAAATTTAAAGATAAAACATATTGTTGATTTATGCTTATACAGAGCTTTCTTCAAAAGTTAACAAAAGTGCACAAATTAACATAATCTTGTTCACAATTATTTAAGCAATGTTTACTCTCCATAGAACTGCATATCTTGTATGTTTCTAAATCTGTTGTTGTTGTTTCTAAAGTAATTTGTTGATCCAAGAACTTGGGATCAATTGTGCCTATGATTCAATTCAATAAACTAGTAAATAAAAATGCCCTGTGTGATCTTTGGCTCTGGACTCTTTCCAGCTGTGTCTAGGGCCATGCCTTACATACAATTTACAAAAGAGCACTAGTAACATAAGTAGACAGGATGCTTCTTTGAGGTGATGATAAATGCCTAGCCCTATCCATTCTCTGCCTTGTAACTTTTACTGAAATGCTGCCTGGAGAGTCCCATTTTGTAGAAGGTACTTGTTTGCTTAGTTTCTGTGCCTTAAATTGTTGCTTGTGAGATAACAACCTCAGCTCTTCCTCATGATAGCTTTGTCTCAATTTACAAACACTTAAACCATTGCTACTAAGAGTTTTCGATAGTCCTTTCAAGCAAGGATGGAAAGAGAATGTTTGTATAAAAAAACCCCCACTACTCATTTTTACCATCTCAACATATAACTGAGCAGAAGACAAAGCCCAGTTCAGTGTCCTGAAACTGAAAACTATTTTTATGGTGTGGGATTTATTTGTCTTCAAGTCGAGTATAGTTTGTCATAGATGTTAACATAGCAATATAATCACTGAAGTTCCAAGCTAATAGACCTAAGTTGATAGTCAAATAGGAAGTGCCATATCATTTCAGTGTTTTATCTAAAAGACAGCACTAAAATTTCATAAGCTTTCAGGGGTCACTTTTGCATAAAATAGCACTGGTGTTTTACTGTCTCTTCTATTTTGTATTTTTCACATGGGATTAAAGGTTCCATCTCAGTACATGTAATAAATA
This sequence comes from Ramphastos sulfuratus, assembly GCA_013399055.1. Classification (NCBI taxonomy): domain Eukaryota; kingdom Metazoa; phylum Chordata; class Aves; order Piciformes; family Ramphastidae; genus Ramphastos; species Ramphastos sulfuratus. The sequence goes on along the minus strand of WBNM01035949.1, from coordinate 131,194 downwards.
TTCCACTGACTTTATTTGGGTAGTAAGCAAGAATCACTGTCTCTGGTGGACTGCTAGAAACTGATGCCATAGTCTAACCATATGTGTCTTATCCAGTAGGGATCAGGACCTATGGAAGACTTGCTGCCTCCTGGAAAGGCATCTGAGGCCAGGTGACTGTTGCTGCCCTGTTGTCTGAACTAGCATCAGCATCTATCACCTTCTTCTGTCTTCTTACAGAATCTAGTTAGAAACAACTAGATTAAATTTTAATTCTCTCATTGAAGATTGACAGTTTGCACATACCAATAGCAATAACTTCGTCCTTATCCTGGGGTTCTTGTCCTAGGTCTGTCATGAGAGTTTATACATAACCTGAACTACTGTGCTGATTGGCTGTCCAATTTTTAAATTTGAAAAGTCTTGATTGTGGCCCCTTTGCTGAACAGTCCATTTCCTGTTAAAATCAGCAGACCAATTAATTAGACATTCTAGTGAAACTGAAGAATTCCCCATCTGAGCACCTCAGAAGGAGCTGATCTGCAGTGGGCCTTCATTGCTATTTGTTGGACTTAAACTGATTGCTATTTTCAGTTTTTCTGTCCAAGTTTCTGAGGGTAGCACTCTTTGATCATGCTCCAGTAAATGAAGACCAGAGCATCAAAAGGAGTTAATATGCCAGCATTGAGTGTCACTGAGCTTGACTTTCAAGCGTGCAATACTATGAATCTATTCAGAAATATGAGTTAAATGAATTGCAACAGTTAGGCGTGAAAGACATGGAATCGTGAAGGGAAGAGTTTTGAGTACAGGGTCACCTAAATCTAGAAATAGGAAATATTGAAAAGAGCAGAGTTGTAAGAATTTTTACTTTTTTTTGGATGTAAATATCTATTTTTGACAGTTGTGAAGTCATCACTTAGAAACTTCCCTCTCTGGACAGTGGGGTAATTCCTGCAACTCAAAACGCTTGTAGAAAACACAGGAATGAAATTCAGTGTTGTTGCCTTAGATCTCTACACATAAAGATTTAAGGATTGCATTCAACCTTCTTTGCTGTCTAGGGTGCAGAATTCCTGAAACAGGCTACTCTGATGACATAAATAGGAATGCTCAGACATTCAGTTGGGAAATTAGGCACAAGTCTTAATTTTGTGTTTGGACTTATGCTTGTTTCTCAAAAGCAAAGAGGTTCTCAAATGGTATGATTCAATGATTTGGTAACGTATCACTGTGCATTAGACCATCTTTAATATTGAACCTTTGGTTTTACAGTAACTTGCCCCCAGATTCCTGCAATTATATTTTAATATTTAAACTTCTTTCATGTTTATATTGACTGTACAGTCAAACTATGTATTTATTTTTATATATGTCTGCACATACATATGCATATATATGTGTGTGTGTAAATATTTTTTTATACACTGTTAAAAAATCTGTATGTTTATATATGTATATATATGTGTGTATGCATGAATGTATGTATGTACAAAAATTTTTGTTTACAATCCAGAGCATAAATACGTGTCTCAGTACCATGTGGTAGAGTTTGCAACATCCAGTTTTGTGTTTACAGATAGCATAGGAAATGCCTAGATTCAGACTGAATTTTGAATCATAGAACCCTTTGGGTTGGAAAGAATCCATAAAGGTCATTGAGCCCAATCTCCTTCGATGACCAGGGACATCTTTAACTAGGTCATGTTGTTCAGAGCTCTGTCCAGTCTTACCTGGTATGTTTCCAGGGATGGAGCTTCTACCACCTCTCGGGCTACCTGTTTTAGTATTTTATCAATCACATTGTAAAAAATGTCTTGTATCTAGTCTAAATCTCCCCTCTTTTAATTAAAAAGTATTACCCTTTGTCCTGTCACAACAGGCCCTGATAAAAAGATTGTCCCCATCTTTCTTTTAGAAGCCCTTGGAAAGGCCACAAACCTGGATGCATAGTTCCAATATCCACCCTCTTTTTCAGACTGTATAGCCAACCAGCATTATGATCATAGAATCATAGAATGGTTTAAGTTGGAAGGGACCCTGAAGTTCATTTAGTTCCAACACCACCACCACCACCCCCCCCCCCCCCCCCATTGGCAGGGACACTTCCCACTAGAACAGATCTAATGTAATATGTATTCTGGTTTCCCAAGAAGCTAAAAAGAGGATGCTTATCTTGTTTCTTAAACTCTGCCTGTCAAAAATCTGAAGATAGTATTAAGAATGACATCTCTGGTTGTTGTGAATTATCCTTGTTAGGCAGCCAAGCTCCACACAGCCACTCACTGCCCCCAAGTGAGGTAGGAAGGAGGATTGTAGCATAAAAGTGAGAAGACTAATGGGATGAGATTGAAACAGTGTAATATAGGTAAAGCAGAAACCATATGTTCAAACAATGGAAAATAAGGAATTCATTCACTGCTTGCCATCAATAGGTAGACAATTGGCAGTTTCCAGGAAAGCAAGGCTTCGTCATATCGAATGGTTTTCTGGGAAGGCAAACACCAAAACTGAGTATCTCCACCATCCAATTTTTATTGGTGAACACAACCTCCTGTGTTGTGGGATATCACTTTGGTCTGCTGAGATCAGCCCTTGTGTCCCAATTTCTTGTGCATCCCCAGCCTACTTGCTGGTGGTGTGGCATGGGAAGCAGAAAAGGCCTTGACTCTGTATCAGAACTGCTCAGCAATAGCATCCTGATGTAAACACTGATTTGGTCACAAATCCGAAACATAGCATCATCCTGCAACTAAGAAGAACGTTAACTCTGTCCCTGCCAAAACAAATAACATTACCATTATTTCCATCATATTGATACCCCTTGTAATACTTTGATCAGTCAGACCAACTCCTACCTGTAAAAAGAAAAAAAAAAAAATCCCAGAAAATGTTCAGCTTTTACACTTCAGCTTTTTTGCTTGAACTAAAGAAAATTAGTGGTGAAATGCTCCCTCACACAACATTCTTAAAATGCTGAAAGCACAGGAAAGTGAAACCAATCTTTCATGGGAAAAGGTGTTTGCACAAATATAGGCAGTGTACGTGGTTTTCACATTTGATTCATGAAAGGATCAGGAAAAATGAGTAGGGTGTTTGGATTCTATTTTGAAGATAAGTTCTAAGTAAAAATAAGACATACTGTGCTTTTCTTCCCTTTTTGGCAGACAGTACAATGTCAACATAATTGCAAACATAAGAATGAAACAGGATTTTCAGGTTATTGATAGGAGCTTTATTCCATGTATGCATTTAATTTATTAATACTCAGTCTTTATATGTGAAATACTCTCAAATTCCTGATTATTCAAACAGAAGATAATTTCAGAGTTAACTTAAGAACACCGTAAGAACACTGAGAATAGCTCTTTATATATATTCAAAGTGCCATTAAGTTTATTTTTCTTTTAAAATTGACCATTATCTTTTCCACGCGTTTTGTGTTTAGTACTGTTGAAAATGTTGTGTTTGCAAAGCTATGGCTTAGGGATTTGTAATATATTTGCTGGTGCTTACATCAGCAAAATTGCTAAATTGCAATTTAAAAATCATATAATTTATGCTAAAGCTAGACAGATCTTTCTCTTAAAATTCATATTAAATTCTTAGGTCACATGATCAGTTTTCCTATTAGCAGAAAGGAAAGAACCTTTTCATATGTGGCCTGAAGGAGCTGAATGTGAAAGTAAAAGAGGTTCAGTGAACCTGAGGAAAGAGTCAGTTTATGAACACCTTACCTTATATATCACAGTGCAGCAAGGAAAAAATAATACAGAAAAAAATCAGCATCTGAAGTTTGATTTTGAAGGTTACTTTGGTATTTTTTATAATAGTTAAGCATTTACAGGATAAAAACATATTTGATGACCAAATTCTTCTTAATCTCTTCTCATTGCAGGTTCCTGGATCATCGGAGATACACCAGCATAACACCACCCAGAAAGCTGAAGGTAAGATGAAACATCCCACAGCCTCAAGCTCTAGAGGGACCCATATATTGCACTGGTGTTTTTCTTTAATGACGTTCACTTGCCTGACTGATAGAATGAAGTAAACTACAAAATGACACTAGGCCAGTATATGCTCAATATACAGTGTTCTATTGACTTGCCCTTTATCAATAATTTATGATGCTGTATCTAATTTATTGCTGTTGCAATAACAGCATAGGTCAAAATATAAAATGGGATAAATCTGTGTAACTTCAACATATGTAAGTATTTTGTTCAAGTACAAAAAATCCAGGACGAAAAGTTCTCTACCCTGTTACCAGACTTATCAAAAATAGCACATAATTGAATAAACAATGGAATTCTCAAAATTAGCTGTTACATCTCTTGTAAGAGTTCTCAGGTTTCCACAAGGACCTACTGTAGCCTATGAATGCCATGTTGCAAAGTGTTTTAATGGTGCTCTTCTTTAGGTTCTTTAGGTTAATAATTTGCCAATGTCATTTGTAGCCATGACCTCAACTTGGCTGGAAGCACATGAGGTGCCACAGCTCTGAAATGGCATCTGCTGGTGCCCATTCACAATTGCTGGCTTGGCAGCTATCTGGCTGTGAGCAAACCTTAATCTGTCTGATCAGTAGTTACACTGCTACTGTACTGAACTGAGCAAGTACCTGCGTTTTGTTTTTTTTCTCCTTTGGTTTTAGCTCAGAGATTTTTCTCAATGGTAACCAAAGTCAAGTAATTTAAAGCTTGTGAACCTCACAAAAAGGATTCATTTAAAACCATATTCTTCATCTCGTGACACCAAATGGAAAGTGTGTTCTTCTATGTGACTACAAGGCATTTTAGAATAGCGATCAGATGTACGTTCTGCTCATTAATGTTTGTACAGTATTCTGCCTTGAAAGAGCTACAGTTTCATACAGCAAGTCATTCAGAATTCGACTACATTCTTCAAGTTTAATAGGTTCAGCTCTTTGAGTTCCCCTGCCTCCTCCTGATTGATGGTTTGTTTCTTCTTTTAATACAAAATTCAGTAAAATTTCCCACAGTGAAAAGGGCCTTCTAATTATAAAACACCAGCATGTGGGAATGATTCAATTTACACATCAGAAAAGTTCAGTTACTTGACCATAATTTATTTTTTGTGCTGATCATTTACAGACCATACATTCTTCTTCCTCCCCCTTCCTTCTCACCTGCTCTCTCTCCACACAGAAGAATAAAAATCTCAATAACCTGGAAAGGGCTTTGGATACTGTATCACTTAGTCATCAGAACTTACGTCTCCATTATAAGACTTTTTTTACCAGCTTTTATCCCTTTCTCATTTCCTAGCTATACTGTCATGTTTCATTTAAACGTGTTTTGTAATTGCTGAGTAATGGATTTTTCTTGACTCTGACAAAGGAGCAGTAAGGAAGAAGGAGTAGGGTTCCTCACTGTGAGCATAAGAGATACTGTCTGGAAAAGATATTTGTAATTCTGATGTTGCATACAACACAACAGATCACTATGACCTTTCTCAATAGCCCTCTCTAGTACTTTACCTTGTCTCCTGCAAGGGATAGTAAAAGCTTTTTGGGGTTTTGGTGTGGCCTTTTTTCTTTTGTTTTTGGGTTGGGTTTGGTTTATTTGGTGTGGGGTTTTTTTGTTTGGTTGTTTTTTGGGGTTGTTTTTTGGATCGATTGGTTGGTTTGTTTTGAGGGTTTTGGGGGTTTGTTTATTTGGGTTTTTTTAAAGGATTAATTAATACCAAAATCAGCATCTGGAAGGAAAGGGGAATGTAATGTCTTTCCTCATTATTTAATGTCTTTTCTGCAGTATTAATTGTCTTTAGAATTCTACTTTCAAAGAATAGGTTAGCACTTGCATTGGTAGGTATAGCAGCTTTTGATGACAAAAATTTGTAGATTCTGAATATGGTTTTTTTCTAGCTAAAGTTAATCTTACTTTGTGCTCATTGTGAGCATAAGATAATAAGCAGTGAAAATGTCCAGAATACCATTCATACCAACACATTTAAATGCATTTACAGATATGTTCTTCTATTTATTTTAGTTTTAATCAAATGTAGTTTCTGACTGAGAACTATTAGATTATATTATGCTCATTTTATAATAAAAATTTTAAAATACCTCTAGGGAACTGTAGGTAAAATTGTCATTTATTCTAGGCTGTATATATGGTTTTGTTATCCAGCTTTGTACCTAGCTGTTGGTCACCTAGTTGTTACAACATGCATAGGAAAGCAATATCTATGCTACTGAAATAGACTGCTACTACTTCTTTGCTTTTTAACTATTACATTCAGTCTGTTTGCCACTTTGAAAGGGATGGATGTATGCTACTTTAACAAAACGTATCAAACTTTAAACGAGGCAGTCCTTGAAATTCTTGTCAGCTAATATGAAAGATGCTCCTTCTCATACCCTGAACTAAGGTTTTAAAATAAAATAGCCAATATTAACGTGTTTTGTAGTCTCTCTCTGAGAGAGAAGCTGAAAGACTGGTTTTGTAATATCTGTACCTGCTGCTGTTTAGGTATACTTTTATGTGGAAACACAAGTGTATGCCTGAGTAAGATCTACAAGCTGAAACTAGAGTGTTCTTGTAAAACTAAACAGTGCAAAATGTGATCTTCCATTGCTCATTTAGCCATTACAAGGTAAATGAAGCCAGTAATTCTACCTGTTTGATTTTGCAAATTTAAATTTCCACTAATGAAGCTTTTACTAATTCACCTGTACCTTACTGTACTCAAATCCTTCCTAGTAAAGATAACAATTCAGAGCACATGAGGAAAGCAGTAATCGTGATCAATGAATACAATAACATCTTTCCAGTTCTTATTAATGTTCATTTATACATCTTAGTGCTAAGGAAACTCAGTTTTTATTTCCAAAAGCTAGTTTTTACAATTCTTTATGATCTCTCAATAAGAGCAGACCTTTTCATCTTTGACTGGCATGTGCTGATAATTAAATGCTCTCATACATGATGTCACAAATATTCATATGGAAGATGAACTGTAATTTCCTTGTACAATATTAGTATGAGCGATATACAGTTATTCTGTGGTTTGATTTCTTGGGTTTTTTTAAATGCAATCTATTCTGCTGCATCAGTGTACCTGAAGCCATGTATAGGCAGTGTTCTCAAACTGGTTACTGACCAACCAGTCAGTAGTCCTGCTACTGGTGCATCTGGCTCTTTTTTTTTTTTTTTTTTTTTTTTTTTATTCCGTATCTGTTTAATTTACCAGGTAAGCCCTATAGCCTTGTTCTCAGCAGGTCTGTGGTCCTGCAGTTGTCAGTAGTTGCAACAGTGTAAGTCGCCAATAGATCTCATCTATAGCTATAAAAAAAAAAACAAATGGCCCTGGTGTCTCTGCTGAAAGCAGTTGTTAAATACTTTTAAATCCCTATTGTTCCAGACCATTAATGGCTATTAGCTACTGTAAACAATAAGCTAAAGTCAATAACTCTGTACAAAACGTTGCTTTTGGCGTTAGGTGAAAGTCTTTCCTCATAATTTTTACCATTACATTTTTTATGAATGTTCAAGTTCTTTTCTGTGACTTAAATACTAGAATTTTCCTTCAATTTGTATCCAAAATGGTCAAATGGTGTCACAGACTGTGTTAAAGGTTGATATTTTAGTAGAAGTTTCTATATTTAGTAGATGTCTTGCCAATACAGTTTTGTGGCAGAAGTTGTTACTATTATCACGACTGTTTTTTGCTTTTTTACTTTCCCTTTATGACAACATGTGTAAGAATGTTGAATGTCAGTAAGTGCCATCTTCTCACTCTGATACAAAGATTCTGTGGCTCCCACTGTGTTGTATGGCTTTTTGGACATTCACAGAATTTTTCGTTTAGTAGATGGGGATTACAGTGACTTAGTCTTTCCTGTGGTAACTTGATTCTGCCTGTGAATTAAATGTGACAGCATCTTGAGTCCTTGAATTGTTGATAGAGGAATCAGAGCTGAATTCCCAGCTTGTAGTAGTGCTACCTCCCTAGTACTGTTTTGCCACATTACTATAAAATCTTTGTCAGGCTACCTATGAGCTGTAGAGAAGCAGGCCAGTGAAAATACATATATATATATATATATTTTTTTTTTTTTTTTTACTTTTCCTCAGTAGGTATCATACTCAATCATTGCACTCGGTCATCTTCAATCATACTTAATCTTATCTTCTCATGGCAATCAGTAAGTTGGTTAGGGAGATCTGCTTTATGGGTGGGTATTTGCAGGCACTTCCAGCATCTTTACACAAAATTACACTGTTTGGCATGGTAGTTGTAAGCCTGAGAATTTTTTTTTTTTTTTTTAAAAAAGAAGGGAAAGAAACAAACCAAAACCAACCGAGCCATCAGTAAGCAGTGGCAAATGTGAATTTGAAATCATCTGTGTCATCAAAGCTGAGGTCCTCATCTGATGTCCTGATTTGCAAACAAGTTAGCCTAGGAGTTACAGACATCACTTCCTGGGCTCAATTCCCTTTCTGAACAGATTACTTGTGATGGTTTGGGAGTTACCCCCCTCTCCATGCTATGAAAATCACCCAGACTAGACTTAGCAGGCTGGAAGTTAAGGAATGAAGCTATATTTACATCTTAGCACAATATACAAGCATATATAGACACAAAATACATTAATATTGACAGAAATATGCAAGTTAAAGGTAATACAGAAACACAATACCCCTCCCAGAAATCAGAGTCCCCAGGAGGGGCTCCCGACCACCTTTCCACCTTCTTTCCACCCCTCTACCTTGTCCCAGGGTCTGCCTTACCTGCAAGGTGAGTTTGGAGGATTGGCAAGGGGAGTTAGAAACAGAATGATTAGTTGTGTTACACAGCAGAAGCCAGAAGACACACCGACTCCCAGAGAGAGACTCTCTGTATTATCTATGTGTCCTTGTTTTTATACATCTCAGCAAGCCTATGAGTGAAGTAGACATCACCATTGTTTTCTTTTCACAGCCTATAATCTATTTTTTCTATTAAAATATTCCAATTAGCCTCAAACCAGCACATGACTGTAGGTTGGACTTGATGATCTCAGAGGTCTTTTCCAATGTGGTTAATTCTGTGATTCTGTGACTGCTCACTCTTTCCATGCAAATCCAAGGGTAGGGTTAGTGATGTTGCCAGTTTCTGCCTTTAGAAAATGGTTTCCTTGAAATCAGGAAAAAATAACATTTCTAGATCCTTCTCAACTCCATATATCTCTCTTCTGAGCAGTCACCCTAAAGACCAGCCACAGAATGGCATAAGGATCACTACTTAGCCCAGTGTTTTGTATTAATATTTCTCGAAGGATAAATTAGCAGCAGGATTCTCCTCTCCTGGTAAAATTCAACAATTATAACAATTCTGCTATGCTTATCAAAGAAAATTTCTGTCTCTAGCATTCCTTGTCATCAAGAATCTGATGTACACTTAGTGTACAGCCCCTGTTTAAAACCTCTCCTTGAGATGTATTAATTAATTCAAACTCTCAGGCCAATGAAGACATTAAAGCAATTAGAGTTTACTCTGTTATCATCACAATCAACACCAGTTTTAAACAGAAGTGGCCAGAGCCATTTGATCAGTAATGAGCTCAATTTTGTCAGACCGTTAAGCTGTTCCTGAGCATGTCTAACTTAACCTGTTTAATAGTAGAATAAGCTGAAGAGCTGCCTCCTTTGACAGCCTCAGATGGCCTCAGGTGAAAAGTTACTGCTAAAACACAGTCCTATTTTGCCACATGAGCAAGTTCCTGAACCTCTTGAGATTCCAGCAGAAAGTGAAAATTAGCCCTTAGTCTTGAGCCTCAGCACAACCTGCTGGCGTAGCCACAAGCAAGTGACAGTAGCTGTAGAGTTTGTGCCTTGTTTCATTTAGACAGAGCTGACCTAATGCGTACAGGTCGTCAAGCGCCTCTGTATGAAGTGTTCTGGGAAATGAATATGTTGTAGACATGGCTCTTAGCAACATGGTTTACTGGTTGACTTGGTAGCATTAAGTTAATGGTTGGACTTAATGAACTTAAAGATCTTTTCTAGGCTGAATGAATCTGTAATTATTTTTTTTAATCTGACAAGAGGAAAACTTGCCTTTGTTCTTATGAACCATTTCTGGCTTTATTGGTAGGATTCCCCTTTAGAGCATTTGCAGAGATAATAGGCAAAATCATGGATTTCTTGTCAGAGGTGCTGAATTCCATGAGTTTCAGTACTGTCTTTTAAGGTCCCTTTACTGCTTGGCAAAACTTGCTTTTAGCTCTACAGACTGTTGATATTAACAGAGATGTTCAAGATCAGAGTGTAAATATGCCAAGTATTTATTTGATTCTAGAAGATACTGTCATTGCTGTTCTGTAAAAAAATTATACCAACTGGGTAGCAGAAAGTAATCATTTACTTTCTATGCTGAAAACCAAGACCTTCTTTCAGGAAAATATTTGTTTACAACAAAATAGGATGTGAACTTTAGAAGCTATTATGAATACAGCTGAAATAATTAGAGTGTGGATGGTTTGAGTAGTGCATTAGATAAAAATGATCAGGGATTCTTCTTTTAACTAAAACCTAATGTTTATCACACACATGCCAAAAAAATAAGGTGGGGGGGGGGGGGGAAGAGAGAATACCAAATATTTTCTTGGTTTCTTAAACAAAATATTAGTGTTGACAGTCAGTTTTCCTTCTGCAGCATGGTGATAATGTCTAAAAGTAGTCCAGGTGATGCTTTGAGTTGCCCTATAGCAGTATAGCAGCCCTATTAGTTGAAGATGCTCAATTATTTTTGAGCCACTGAACTATTATTTCAAAAACCATTTTGTTACTTTCCTTCAAGAGGCTAAAACCCCTTTCTTGTGGCTTGTTATGGGTCCATGAACTACTTCTTAAGGCTAATTTGTGATAAATATTTGTACTGTGATTTTTATATTTAATCTACTGGATCCATCTAACCTCAGTAGCCCAATGGAAATAAGACAGGAAGCATGGAGATCAAGAAAACCTGAAGCTGATACTTCAAGCTGAAGTACAAAAAGCTAGTGTAACTCAATCTGTCATTGAGAATTTTTGCTGAAATAAAAAACAAATCATCTTATTTGAGTGGTTTCCCCCCAACTGTTTTCCCCCAATATTTTGTCTTTCTGTTGAAAAGTTGTGATTTCTACATGTTTTTTTGTGTAAAATAAGGAACAACATATTGCTGGTTTGAGATAGAGTTCATTAACAAGAGATTGAGTTTCCTGAGACAGATTTAACCAGATCTACTCTGACGGGGTTTTTGAAAGGGTTTGAGATGTTTCCTTCAGTTAATAGCAATAGAAAGGGACACTTCCATGCATGCTAGTTCATTTGCCATTCATACACTTTTCTGCATCATCTGACAAATATTTAGACCTGATTGCCTTTTAATGGGAAGGGAAAAAAAGGGATTAATAGTATGAATGAGACAAGTCAACAAACAAGGTGGAACTCATTAGAAGATAGGGAACTGGCTGGTTGTGGATAAGAGTTCACAGGAGTTGTGCAACAGTATATAAATTAAATACCAAAATCTAGATGTCAAAAAACAGATGTAGGGTAGAGAGTCTATGTTAAAATTTTATTTCACTTGATAATTGCTGTGTCAGAGACTATAAACAGTATAAAATATATGCTTCATTTATTCACTTGTTATCAGTCACATAGGTAATGCTGTTTATGTAAAAGTAGGGATACTTACCAGGGTCCTACTGAGTTTCAGGAAAGTGTCAAAAAAATTGCAACTCCTGCAGGTGGAAAGCTGTGTTTGGGGCTTGAAAACACACACACACACACACACACACACACACACACTTCAATTCCAATTTGTATTTTTTCAGTGTATCTTTGATACAGGGTATTTCACATCCTTTGGTTAGCAACAGTGTTAACTGTGCTGGTTGATGTATGGGTTTGTTTTGTTGGTTTTTTTTTGGGGGGGGGTTGGGTTTTTTTTTTAAATTAAACTAAAAAGTGAACAATTGTATCTCTCTAGTCTACTTGCTACACAGTTAACAAAGGTAGTTATATATTTAGTTACTGAGACTGAACCTGGTGTAAGAGGCCTTGCACAAATTATGTGAAACACGCAATAGTTATGCCCAGGTCCAGGAGCTCCAAGTGTGAATGTGGAGACTTCCCAGTATTCCTGTTACTGAGTGTATATCTACCATGTGGAGAAAAAAAAAAAGGTCTAATCTCAGCTGCAAATGCCGAGAATGACATGTCTGACATGTCTTTTCCCTTTCAGCAATAAATGCTCTTTTGTCTATCTAGATTTTATGTGTTTTTCACAAGAATTCCTAACAGTGCTACTCTATGTCATTAAAATATCAAAATCTAGTCAGTCAGCTGGCAATAAATGGAAAAAATAGAATTCCACAGCATAAGATTAGTGATATCTAAAAGTGGTTTATGGGTCCTAGTGGGATTCCTCCTTTTTTAACAACAAAGCACAGAGTGAAAGAATATGCACAGCTTACTTTGTCTTCCTATTTCTTTTGATCTGAAAGAACAATCAGATAAGGCTGATTTCTGAAGACAGTTCAGAATGAACAGATTTCAGTTGCCCCCAGTGATAACCATCATTGTCAACAGGAGGCATTCCAGGTACTGACACTAGAGCCTTAAATGTTCAGATGCTGAACATTTTATCTTTTATTTTAAAAACTGCTGCTGGGAACTCTCTTTATAGAATGCAATGGATGATGAGTATTTAGAAGAAGAATGAACCCTGAAGGAGAATAAAGCCCAAGCCTCAGAGACTGTCAGTGAACACCAGAAGGACAGAATAATTTAAGGTTAAGGTGGGGAATTTCATGCACACAGAAAACCTGAAGCTGTGGAAAATGGAAAGAGAGTTACAGGCTACAAAATCAAAATAAAAGTGCTTTAGAGGCCCTTACCCTAATGGGGATTTGTCCATATTTAGTGAATGAATGCACACTGTCAGAGTTCAGCAAAATTAATGCTTTTTCATAGAGAAGGCTCAGAACTGGAATATGTTGAGCTGTTGGTAATTGAATTATCTGGATTAAAGCAGTGCACAGAAATGCTAATAGCTACCTTCTGTAAGCCACATCATTTAACAAGTGCTATCAGTCCCTCTAACAAACAAACTTCTGCCCTCAATTTTTGAAGAAAATGCTGATTTTTGGCACAGTGTGGGAAGTTGCATTTTACATGACCTACACATTCTGCAAAGCTCATCAAACATGACAAGGTGCTATACAGTATATCGTGAAAACGGATTGATTTCAAATGCAAAAATAATATATTTTTTAAAGGGCATTTATGCCCTACCTGGTGCACGATGCTGATTAAAGTTTTTTAAGTTAGTAGTCAGTTAGCTTTATGATTATCTAAGTTAATAGTTGGTAAGTGTCACACACCTCAAAATCAACAGAAAATATGCTATTGTCACACCTCAAGGATAACTAAGTTTGAATGAGCAGATGCAAATACATTCCTAATTTGAGGCATTTTGTGCTTATCACTGCCAGTACAGTTTAAAAATATTCCTACAAAATATGTGTTATTGCTTTTCTAGTCTGCCTTTGAATAGCTTGCGCTGGATATCAAACCTGGATATGGCATTTGAGCACATTGACTCCGATCACCCTACTGGTACCATTGTTTTTTTTTCTTACAAGTTTTGGATAAAGTGCTATATCATACTTCATTTGTTTAAAGATGTCTTAGAATTAGCATCTTTATAGACTTGAACAGAAAGTGATGAGCCTTGTAGTCCAGTAGGACTTTTTGCACCAGGAAATGCAGGTGCTGGTGATTTGATGGCCGGGTCTGTGATTGTGAATGTTTGGGGATAGTAAAGAAGAAAAACCAAGCCATACATTTGAAAGTCATAAACATCGAGGATTGTAGTTAAAGGCACCTTCTCTTCTTCCTCCCTCCATTACCTCAATTTATTCCTTGATCCTTTCACCAGTTTCTACCTGACTGAGTGCATGGTCTTCAGGACACATACAGTATGTCTGGGTTGGCTGTAACTACAGCCACTGTTGAGGCCAGGATGCCCAATTTTCTGATTGTACAGTAATGCCTTCTTTTTTTCCCCCTGAGTTTCCTTTATTACTGAGTCACTGCCCATTCTGATGTGGAAAGAAAATACAATCTCGTAACTTTCCTGTATATCCCTCAAAACCATTGAAAGTCTTTCTGTGACAAGATCAGGGCAAGTGAAGTTAGGAAACACCAGATGACTTTTGGGCAACTCCATGTTTGTCTGTCACTTATTTTTTCCAAGACCCAGCAGTGGTATCTTTTTAGATAATGTTCCAGAAAGACAATTTTACACAAGAAGCTGTTTATAATGTGAATATAATTACATTGCATGCTGCACAGAAAAGGTTGCAATAATGGCAGGTGTGGAATAGGATTTTTTCATGTTTTCAAATGAAAATGTAAGGTGCAAAAAAGTTAAATATCACTGGCTTATTGTGCTTTACTAAAACAGTTTCTAAAGATATGTGTGTGATGGCAGTTGGAAAAAAAAAAGGCTGTATAGAAAACATTTATTGCAAATATCTGTAAAATTTAAACTCTCAGTTACATAGAATTTGATTTCTAACTGTGAAATATACTAAACAGAGGCACTTAAACTCTAAGTCCAATGAAAGCATCCTCTTCAAATAAGCATAATCCAAATTTTAGCCAGCTGGGCCCTTCAACATTTTGACAGGATTTGTGTATATTGGGCAGATAAGTATGACCATTGCTCTGGTGTCCTCTACTACCAGCAAACATGCATCATTAAGTAATCAGAGACCGAGACCATACCGCAGACCTATATCGAACGAGGGAGCTCCATCTTAGATTTAAATTATGTAGAGCAAAAGCCTAATGCACAAGGAAACATCCTCTTTTTCCCATATATTTTCCCCTAAAAATGTGAAAGCTCTCTTTATATTTTTATCAATGACCCTGACCTGAAAACCCACCTGGCTGCTCTTTTTTCATGGCTGAAATACCTACACATTGCTTTAATTTTTATGTAGAGTTATACAGTGTTGACATATTCCATAGCCCTTCTGTGACAGGTCAGTATGAAAACCTTTCGTTCTATGCCTACTGAAGAAATCATTGGGGTTAAATGACAGGGCTCTACCAGTGATTTGCCTGTCATGGAGAACTGTAAATTGCAGCCTGTCTCCTGGATAGTGTTTAGACACATTCTGAGATTAATGGTTTTGCATAGACACTTTGGACTTCAAATGATTTCGAGATAAGCTACATCAAGAAGATTCTTCCAGTTTGAACTCAGCTGAAAGTGTTTTGCATTTTAGCTATGTTTATAAGAAACTTTGTTGGTACATAACAGACAGTATATGATATTAAAATGAAATAGTGTGTCATATTCCAGACTACATAAAAATTTTCACCTCCAGATTAATTCTTTGTGACAATATTTTTTTTTTATCATAGTTCTGAACACTTTTAAATACAGACAGCAGTGAGACATCTTACTTAGACGATTGAGCAGGCCCTATCTTTTCTCTTAAAGAAGCATATAGTCTGGTAGCTTGTGGCCTCCTTGTGTTACTTGCAGTAGAAAGTTTGCTGTCAGATGACACTGGATGTCTTCTCTGCTCACCTTCATGTTGGTGCAGTTATATGACCTCAGGTTTCTGAGTTGCATCATGTGATTAAAGGAGAATAAAAAGGTCTTTTCAGTAAAAAGTAAAAAGCTGCTCTTTTCAAAATGATACACAGATTTGTTCAAACATTTACAGAAACATCATGATTTTTTAATTTCACTGCTGTAAGTTTTTGCATACAATATTAGTGAATCTCATTTATAGTATTTGTGACTGAAACATCTGTTAAGGTATATAGAAGACTGAAATGAAAGCAAAGATGGATTTGACCACCAGGTCCAAAGTGTATTAACTTAATGTACCGAACATGAAGTGGCATCTGTGCAGGGAGTTCCACCATAAAATCCCACAGCAAACGCATAATGTCTTCAGTTAGCCCGTCAGTGATTTGAACGTTCCCTCATTCTCTGCCATGCAAGTAAGATGCAAACTGGATACTACAGCAAGCAAAGACTTGCCATCTCTGATAGGAAGGAGTAGGATCCACCAAGAAAATGCATGAAAGTTCTCACATCTGAGAGTAAACCATCTGGAATTTTACTCATAGCAAGGATGAGACTTCTCAGTCTCCTAGTGATTAACTAGCAGCCATACTCTTTAAAAGCCATTTCAAATAAAAAAGCTTCTTCCAACACATTGTAAGACAAAAAAGCTCTAAATCAAGTCAAACTGAAACTGAATTGAGTTTAATGGGAAAACCATCCAGTTCTTGGATGTGGAAATCCTTTAGAACCACAGACCATTAGGGACAGAGCTCCTTTAGCAGCATTATACGGAGACTACATGAAACTAGAAGTAAGTGGCCTCTGAAGTGCTAGTGTGAAGTTTAAACAATGAACACAGTAAATTAATTTATAAACCTCTGTTCTCCTTTGACAGAAAAGTGAGGCTGTCTTTCAGGAGGAGCCAGTTTTGTGTTACCTAGTGTGTGTGGCTCTCTCCCTTGAAGATTGATCTGTTCACAGAAAGAGGCAGACTGCCTTTGCCTTCGCTCGGAACTGGATAGGCAAATGATTATTTAAATAATAATTTTTAAAAGACAACCCAAAACCCCATGTAGCATATTAGTGTCAAAATACATCAGTTGTGATAACTTGCTTCCCTTAATGCAGTTATAGAACATATTTGACACTGTTAATTTTTTATTTTTTTTAACAACTAGAGCCAAAGTTTACAAAAAATATAAAATAAGTGAATGTAAAAATCCTATTCTGAATGTGATTAGTGCATGCCACTTGCAAATGCCAGCAGTTATTTTTAGTGGAGAGCATTTGTAAGCTCTGGCAGAAAACTATTGAAATGTCAGGAGGGTAAGAGGAAGCATAGGAGAAGCCAGATACATAAACAAATATGTTAGATGATTGTAATAATAAGTTCAGAATTTTTTGAAAGACAAGATGGAGCTGTCTTGAAAGCAACCTAATAGATCGCAGTTCCCTTTCCTGTCATAGGTATTGTCCACACATGACAAAATAACTTGGATTTTTGAAAGAACTTTTGTTTCCTTATAGCCCAGAGATTGTTCTCCCCCTACCTTCTTGTTCACAGATGGATTGGTATCATTAAACAGTATATTGCACTCTACTTTTAAGAAATTTGTGCTACACTTACATAACTTCTCATAGCATCAATATTTGCTTCAAAATATGTATATTCTATCTGTTACAAAAATATGTATATTTTAAAATATCCCTATTCAAACACCATTGGAGGCTATAAAGGGACGGGCAGTTCTTTGACAGCATTGTTCACAAGCTCAGGGATAATGCTGTTGAGTGCTGTTATCATTTTGCTTGATCCAAGAGTAGCTGTAGGCTTGTCAGGTATACTCTATTAACAATATTTTCACACTGAAAGATGGATCAGATTTGTATGCAGCAGTATTTCAAGAATACTGTTTTTTTCTCCTGCTTTGAATAACTCTGATTGTTTATTTCTCCTTACATATAGTCAGGAAAAGTGCTGAGTCATTATTGGTGCAAAAGTTGATATCTCTCAGGATTAAATTATTTAGTTTTTCACTTGTGCAGGAATAACGCTTTCCTCTTTAATAAACATTTTACTCATGGATTTTATGACATCCAACCTGACGTATGACTTTTTGACTTATAGATTATGTAGGATTTCTTTGGTGGTTGTTTTTTATTCCCAGAACCTCATAGGTAGTTCCCATTGTAGGATAAGTCCTTTGTTCTCCACACTGGTCAGTGCATCTGTCTTTGCATCAGAACTCTGCCCTTGGAAATCAGTCTGAATCACTATGATTATTAAGGTTTCCTTGGGCAGATTCTAGACTTTCAGGTCATCAGCCACAGCCCCCAACCCTTTTTCTCTTACCAGTGATTATTGGAAGATTGCCGAGGGCTAACCTCTAGGGAGCTAACTTCTTTTGAATCATTTTATAGATGTTACATACTTTATTGCTTTCTTGGTTTTTACAGCAAAGGTAATTTTCATCCTTTAAAATTAGATCAGATTGTTGAAAATTACACTCATAGTTGGAGATAAAATGGATCATCTGGGTAAGCAGTTGACATACTAATGGTCAAAGAACAACCCTGAATTCTCTTCTTTTGCAGTGCATGTTCTGAAAATTAAAATGTAGGATTTATTGATAGGCCAATTTATTTCTGCTACTAGAAGTAACAGTACTGACCATGGAAAAGCAGAATAAGCAGTAACTTAATTGCATTAATGGCACTAACAGTTTTAAATTTGATGTGTTTTTCCTGTGTTGAGGCTATTTTAAAAGTGATTTTCCAGAATTCTCCTTAAAATATCTACCAATTAAAAATTCTGCTCTTCACCTACACCTGATGGATTTTTAAAGGAGGTCAATAAGAAAGCTTCTATGAATCCAAAATCTGATCTAATATTTTTTAAAAAAAAAAAATGTTTTTAGATATACTCTGAGCCTGAGAATCCTGCCAAAATGAAAGTTCCAGTACAAATAAAAAAATCCAACTAGGCAGCCAGCTCATGTTAGCACAATTCCTTCTTTGCAGGTAAATCTCCTTTGTCTGCTTACTTCCATCTTGTGCTAAGTCTCCTTTACTGTAGTACAATTGGAGCAGGCAGATAGAAGAATTGTATGTTCCCAAAAAGAAGTCTACTATTATGAAAATGTGTTAATTATGTCAGTGTTGTGAATTATTTTAAAAGTCTAACATAAAAGTGTTTTCCTTCATTGTATAATTATTCTGTGGGATTTCAGCTACTTAAAATCTTAGGATAACTGTTTTCATTTAGATCTGTATGTTGCAATGAACTATAGAGAAGAGGGAAAAAAGATAGAATACTATACCTTTTTTTGTTGCATTTTATTCGTATGGAATGTTACGAATTTTATTGCTGATGAAGCTAAGAATAAAGAAGATAGATGTCAGAAGGCAGCTTCTTTTGTACCAGTGTGAAAGAAAAATTGCTCACATAAAAACAAATAAACCTGAAACGATAAGAATACTGAATAGAAAAAACATTGAGGGAGGTTTGGGTTTTTTTTTTTTTAAATGGGGAATGTATAATGATATAAGAATGATTCAGAAGTTACCCAAATCAAAGTACTATTTCAAGGAAAAGTATTCAGAGGCAGAGCTAGGACAGGATAAAATTAAAAATAAAACCGCAGCCTGAGTTTAGGATCTAAATTCATATTCAAAACCTTTATATTAGAGTTGAGGTTTGAAAAGTGCTTAACACTCAAGATTTCCCATTGAGATCAGTAAATTGGAACACTAGGATCTTAGGAATCTGAGAATGACACATTTAGCTAGAAACTCTATTTTTGTGAATCTTGATTAAAATCCAAATAAATAAGGCAATATTAAAAAAGAAAGATATGTAGGTAAGGATAGTTATGTTCTCCATCTGAATCCATGAAGAACTCAGAGCAATAGACTTGAGAAATTTTAAATTGTCATTACCAAACTAGGAAGGATAGACAAGAGAGTGTCATTTTTCGAACTATGTTGTCTTGGGAAGTAAAACAGAGATTAATTAAGAAGGCCACAAGTGATGAAATGTCGGGGGGAAACTGATTAAGATGTACTGGAGGTCAAGGAATTCTAGAGAGAGTGAGCCAAAATAGAAAGAAAAAAAAATAACCATACTAGGAAAAAAAAATCCAATATTCAGAGTTCATATGAAGGCAGAATTTGTTCTCCAAAATATGCTAATGGAGCACACTTATTTGCCTGCAGATTTTGAGCACTGCATAAGCCATGACTTCAAAATACAGATCTTTGTGAGATATGTCTGTGACATGAATATATAGGAACTGAGAGATTTAGGGCTATGAATCTGCTCTTTTTCTATTCCCTGTGTCGTTCCTGATCATTACTAGACCAAATAACTTATGAATGTAT
The DNA here is from genome assembly GCA_013399055.1 of Ramphastos sulfuratus. Lineage (NCBI taxonomy): Eukaryota > Metazoa > Chordata > Aves > Piciformes > Ramphastidae > Ramphastos > Ramphastos sulfuratus. The sequence continues at coordinate 111,244 of WBNM01035949.1, read as the reverse complement.
CTTAGAAATTGCTTGAATCTGGAAAAAAATTTAGTGCACTGTGTTGCAGTTTAAAAGATCAGTTTTTAGGCACTTGGCCTCCATTAATCTTTGAACTCAACAAAAGGAATACTGGTGTTGCATTTGTATCTCAGCATAGATATATATTGCAGACAAGATGGATATTGTGATCTTTCTCAGGGAGTTCAGACACTGCTAATAACTTGGTAACAAAACAAATAATGAATATTGTGTTACTTAGCTTGTCAAACAAAAGGTATGAAGCATTGTTTTAATTCCCAAAAGAATCAGAATTGTGAAGGCATCTGAGCATGTACATGTCCAGCTTCCCTTATTGCATTCTTCAGTATATCTGTACTTCTGCTGGATTTGTGGAACTAGAAAAATTGTCTTCAAGAAACTGTAATAGACAGTAGTCTCGTTCCTTTTGAGATGTCAAATACCTGCTTTATTAGAGCGAGAAAGTGACAGTCAATTTAAACCAGAATTTATTGAGGACATTAAGAGCTGGAAGGGCTTTGGCTAATCACTGTAATGTCCCCAACAAATGGTAAATGAAAGCACAAGGAAATTGAGTTAACACAAGTTAAAAGTTCACATACTTACTGAATTACATTAAAAAACCTATAAGCTAATTAAATTATCTAAAACTACTCATTTCAGTCTGTCCTTTTATACTAGTGAATGCATAGGATGGTATTTTCTTAGACACGGAGTAGTTGATAGGTTTACCATGAGTCAGTTAAAGAGCCAACGAACGAGATGAAAGGATGAATTGTTTACTAGTGTGCAATATTCTGAACCCAATGATGAGAAGAGTTCTGTGTTGGTGCTTGTTTATATCCCTCATATTAGTAAGAAAAAAAATCAGTATTATCCTGAGTAGAATACATGTATAAAATCCATCCATTTCTTCTCCTTCACAGTACAATTTTAGGGGAAAGGCTGAAGAAGGTAAAATATCAGGCAATACGTGCATGCCCAGAGACATGTTTCAGGTGTGCTGATATCCCTTAAAATTGATAAAGTGTGTTACTGCTTTATACACCATTATGCTACTTCACAAAGATCCCTTTACGTGCCTAGATTTTATAGGAAGATATAAAACGTAAGATCATATTTTCTGAGTTTCTGTCTTGTCTTGCTGCAATAATCAATTCTTTGCATTTAAAATAAAAGGATAAAAATACTTTACTAGTATAACTGGTAAACTTCCTACAATCCCTCCTACTGATTCAGGGGTTTATTGAAAATACAATGGTTAAAGAAACTGTGTGGTTTCATCTTGTGGCGTAGTAATTTGAATTTGAAAAAGGTAGGCAGATCTTTGAGAACCTATGAGAAATTTGGTTTGGTAGTCAGAGAGCAGCATTTACATGCAGTAGCATTCTCACTTCTAGCATCATAGGAGGCTGTTTCAAGACAGCTTCTGTATAATGAATGGCAGAAATGTTTCCAATTTGGAGAGTTTTGGCGTTTATGCATTTGCTGGCTTTGCTTCCTTGAGATGAAGAAAATCACATAAGATACAGCTCAATCCATTGGCTAACTCCACAGGACAGAACCAGCATGGTGCTTGACTTTTACCACAAAAAAGTCACCTCTGTCACCTGACACACAAATGCATAAGGAAAGTTATTCGTGATGACAGAAGAGAGAGACAGTTTTCATGTCTAGGAACACAAGGCTATGGTGTGACTAATACAAGATCAAGATGGCATTCCACCAATGTTCAAAATTGGATGTATCTCATAGAAAGTTTCATTTTTAATTTCACCTTGGTAATGTTCATCAAGCTTTAATTAGAAAAATACTTGTTTTTCACAGAGAAATACAGTGTCACACATTTTTGTCTGCTTACAGAAAGAGAAAAGGAAACAGGCAAAGGAAATTTTTTCCCACCCACAGAGAAATAATTATTTTATTAAATGAAAGGGCTCGTTCACTCCTATTTAATACTTCTGAGTGCTTGCCTGCCAAGAAGAGAGGACATTGATGACTGTTTATTGTTGACATCAGAGTTAAGAGATTATATCAGTTTGAGTTCTGTAAAAGGGAAGATTCTAAACTGAATTGCAATTGCTTTTTACTTTCCTTGCTGATGATTAGTTTAACATTAAGACCTGCTGACAAAGAAACAAAAAACATTATCTGTTTTCCCCCAAGAATATTTTATACTTTAATATTTCCCCATTTATCTTTCATAATTTTAAACTCTATCAAAGGTAATATATGTATTTGAAATAAATAATGATTTTTCTGCTGGTTTTGACTCTGCTAGTTTTGATGCTGCTGTTCACACACTCCTCCACAAAATAGACAAATAAATTTTAAAAATATATGCCCTGTACTATAAATAGCATATTTTGGCATTTGTGAGTAGCTCAAAACCAGCCTTAGGGAAACCTATGCAAATAAGCATAGGCTTACTTTGTTTAAATGCAAGAACACTTTCATGTAAAACTGAGACATTTCTATATATTTCCACTCTTGAGACAGATACATTTCCATCAATTTCTCAATGAAAAGGGAACAAAAGATAAAGTCTCCAGGAGGACAGATCAGCTTAGAAACTATTACATTGTAATAAGATGACCAAGCCTAGAGTAACTTTCAGAAGGCTAATGTGCTATAAGAACACGAAGAATTATACCAGAGAATGATTACTTTGGAGGACTTTTTCTTTCAATCTGAATGCAAGGAGCTGGTTTTAACAAATGAGAAAAAGGGCAGAATTATATGTTACGGCTCTGAAGTGCTTTCTGAAACTCAGCATCTGTAACAGGTAATCAAATTCCCCTCACTTGAGCAGTAAGCTGCTCGCCCTTGGTGATGAATGCCACGTATCTTACAGTCCTGATCCGCCTCTCTGCTAAGTTCAGCACCAGTGAAAAAATTCAGTGAAATCAATGCGGTTATACTGATGTAAAGCTCAAGTAATGCATTGAAGGAACAAACTCTAAACCTCGAAATTCCTCATGTGGCTGTCAAGTAAAAATAATCGCTGCTTCTAAAAAGATTTTACAAAAGGTGCATGTAGATATTTTAGTGGAATTTCCCAAGGTCTCTTTTTTCTGGATTGGTTTTCTTTTTTCCTTTTTCTTTTAGATTATCTGTGTAGGTCAAAAATCGTTTCACGTCGCCCTCATATATGACATATATGCTGTAAGTTTTCATGCTTCCTCCACATTATGCAATTGCTTTTGCTCCTGTGAATCCCACATAATGGAAAAAAAAAATCTTTTCTAATGTATAGCTTATATTAAAGCAATAGGACATAGTATGTCAGATTTCCTATGAGTAAATTCTAATAATGGCTTACATAAAAATGAGAGCTTCTGTTTCTCTTAGCTTTGAATTTAAGAAGTATTGCAGAATCCGTAAGTATCTCTGATTACTGCACAGGCATTCATCATGCTGAAATGATTTGCCAGGCGTAAACAGGCTTGAGCTATATGAAATTTTAAAGATACTGCTGTAAACTCATTCATTAATTTTATTAAAATAATGAAAAGCATATATTACTTTAGTTTACAAAACACTGAAATGCTATTTCATATGAAGTGTTTATTTGCTACATGTATATTGCATTATTGTATGTGTATGTATTGTATATTGCATTAACACTGGTTCCTCTTTTTACATTTTTAGGTTTTCTCTTTTTATCTCTTATGCATTAGGAAATTTTTGAATGCATGAACTTGTTAAAATTTTACCAAACTTTTCTAGACACTATCTCCAACATGGGTTTCTAATATAAGACTTTTGAATATTGAGCATATTCAAGATGAGTTAAATAAGAACATCTCTTGTCAACAAGCAACAGTGAGACAAGTAGCAATTTAAAATGTGCCACCTATGTGTGTTCAGGTAAAAGATGATATTAAAGAATTAAAGATATTATACAAAACACTGCATAAGCCAAATTAGTAGTAGGTAAATAATTTTTTTACTGTAACTAGGGCAAAGTAAGCAGGTGATTGATTTTTTTTCAATAACTATATTCACAGTATTCACAGTATCAGCAAGGTTGGAAGAGACCTCAAAGATCAAGTCCAACCCATTACCACAGACCTAGAGACTAGACCATGGCACCAAGTGCCACGTCCAAACGTGCCTTGAACACCTCCAGGGACACCATTAATGATAAAAATTTCACCATTAATGATAAAAATCAAGTTCTAGCAAACTGAATTCTGTTTACTGATTTTTTTTCTAACTGAATTTTAGGCACCATTTTGTTATCCAAAATTAAACATTTAATCTTACTGTATTTTTTCTCAACAATAGAACTTTCCTTTTTAGAAAAAGTTCACTGCTATAATATTGAGGACAGCAATGAGTTAATATGACAATTTCCTTTTTATATATTATTTTTACCTTCCAACAGAATGCATTTTGCATGCCAATGTCAAGTTACTTGTGGTGAGTTGGTGGTTTTTTATCCAGATAACAGGAGATGTATAAGATTACGGTCTCTGTTAATGTAGAGTTACTCAGGTGTATGAGATCCTTCAGTATCACTTTTTAAATTTTTTTTGTTTGTTTGTTTTGGTTTTTGTTTTGTTTTGAATAGACATTTGTGTAAAAATACTTTGGGTTTGGATTTTTAGGGGAAGTTGGGGTTTTGGGGGAGGTTGCGAGGTTTTTTTCCAAAAGTACATCTGACATTTAAACACATAAGGTATACAGATTTACATTGGTAATTATATAGTGAACTACATTCCTGCTTTGAGAATTTCTCTGAGAACATTCAAAGGGTTTGGCTAGTAAATTCAATTACCTAGCTGTACTGGCAGGCATGCAGAGCATTGCATATGCAAAAATCCCCACGATTTACAAATGCAAGAATTCAGTCTGAGATGCTTACTGCGCACAGATTTTCCTGACAGATGTATATACTTCTGCTGCTTTTAATGGGACTTCTGGTGGGCCTCAGGATTGATCCTGCAGCATTTATCTAACTGAACTCACTGGAAATAAACTGGAAGCTTTAAGAGCATAAGGACTACATTACTGGTATTTGAACATATTTTCTTTTTGTTTTAAATATACCAGTAATTTTTAAAAAGCCTGATTTTTCATGTAGTAACATCCAGCCAGATGTTGCTACTCTCAGACCTTGAAGTATGAAAAGATGTTACAGAAATGAAGCTATTTCTTAACATATAAGGCCACATTTAATAATTCAGAATAATAATATCTTAGAGAGTGTACTTGGTTCTCAAAATGAATGTATGCACCTGTTAACACTGGAGCTCTTTGTCCTGTAAGTTCTTAGCATATACTGTATGAGGATGCTATAGCTGAAGATGATATTAATATTAATGAAGAATGGGATCTGAGATATAGTGAGTCTCATTCTTTCCCCAGCCCCCTACAAGCTAAATCCATTAGTATAGATAGATCAGCATTAATATACAAGGAGACAAAATAGCTCTCAATGCAGGGACAGTTCTGCGTGACCTTTGGTACGATAAGCTTGTACTTGTTCGTTGTGGTGCTCCAAGTTGACCTATGCAGCAATGCTAAATCTGATGGAACCAGAGAAATACTGTCAGTGCTTCATGTGCAACTTCAGTGAAGCTACTGTGCTTTAGGGGAAAGAAATGTTGAGCTTTTCTGTTTGTATATCGTTACACTGATTACAAAAGGGTTTCTTCCAGGGACCCAAGTGTAAATCTATAGAAAATTAGTTATTAAAGTCATTAGGGACAAGATGCAGGTTATTGCTTTGTATTAAAAATGAGTACTTTTAATATGCTGTGCTGTTCATAAAGGCAGTACTGACTTAGGATCCAACTTGCTTCTGGACATCCACCAGAATTATTTTTAATTGTTAAGCCTCAACATAGTCTCAACAGATTTCAGCGCCTAAAGAATAACTCATCTCCTGTTCAACTTTATACTTCTAGACACTGAGAAATTGCTTGGAGATTAAAAACACTAAAAGCACTATACTCTTGATGCACTCTGCTGAGAACACTGTTTTCAAGAGTTTTGAGAGTTGCAAAACTTTCAGAATGTTTTTTCAGTCTGTGGTTGGGAAAAAAACCCAAAACACATAAAGTATTACTGGTTTAACTCAGTTCTACATTTACACAAAATAAGCTTTAAAGATAGCCTCCACATCTAGCATATTATAAAGCTTCTGTCAGGATACTGCATGGCCAGAGGAGTTGTGAATGAACATCCCAGAAAAGTGACAAAAACATGCTTGCAGAGCAGTAGAAATAACCATACTTGCATTGTATTCATACTTCCAATCACAGTTGATGTTTGTTACTCACTAAATGAGTAACTGTTGTAAAAGAGGGCTGTAAAAGAGGCAAGTACTAATTTGTAACTGATGTTTAAATAATCTTTGTGCAGAGCTGCAGCCAGAGTATAGCAAGCATAGGAGCAGGGCTAAGCACGATCCCCATGAACCAGGACTTCAAGTTCTAGCCTCATTGCTTTCCCAAGACTGTTTCGACTACTCTAGCAATTTTGAATGCATGTGTTTCTAGTTAAGCACTTCTGAGTATGTGCTTTTTGTGTACAGCCATCAGCACTATTGCATTTGTGTGGCTTGAGAGGGATAACTACGTCTTTGTACAGCACAGTAACTTCAACAGTATTGGTTTATGGTTAAACAGTCTTTGAGAACTCCACACTCCAGAAGATTCCCAGGTTTTCCAGGAACTGGAAGCATTTCCAGCTTCATCCCAGAGCTAGCCTGGGGTAACTTTCTTTGTCACAACACCTGAATTTTGTTTTGGCTTGTTCAACTTCCACAACCCCATCCTGTTTCCTAGCATTAATATTCTTAGTTGATATGGGAGAATATGGACGTAGTCATACTTCAAATTGCAGGGAAAACTTAAACCATGAACTTGAGGGGCAGGGGAGAATTCCTGTCATATTTGTAACAATGAATCTGTCACTAGACAACATAGCTGGGCTCTAAAGAAATTTTCCTGTATGTATTTCCCCCCTTATTCATTATTAATGTTGCTTTTTAGATCCAATCTATCCTTTTTTTTTTTTCTTTTTTTTTTTTTTTTTTTGTGTGTGCCCATAGTTCTGGACACTAGCTAGCTGCTTTGGATAGCTGATGGAGACTGCCGCTTGGAAATTCATCATCTTACCAGAATCTTGACTGTTCTTGAAGCACCATCTCTACTGTAGGAGGAAGGGCTGTGCCCTTCCAGGAGCTGAGTCAGCAAGGGCTGTGGTAAATACTTTTCAGCTGGGGAAAAAAAAAAAAAAATACAGATAGATCATTAAGTACTAAAACAGGTCTAAATTGTGAAGGACAAATTCACATCTAAAGTAAAGAAGTGACATGTCATTAACATTGATAAAGTGAGACTCAGATAAATTGGTGCATTTTATATCCCTTTCCATTCCATTTGAATGTGCCAAAAAACTTTGAGCAGTTTCTTCTATGTGCATCTGCTCACTTTTATGACCAACAGAAAAATAATTGTCAGATCAGTCAGTCACATTTAGATAGGATTTCATGAGACCTACAGAAGGGATGTGAGCGCAAAGATCCGTTCTGGACCCCTTGAGAAAGGTCTCAATTTACAAATGCCTTGTAATCCATACTTACCCCAAACATTTTCTAGTGCTGAGTGATAGCATTAGATATTATCTTGGTATCTTTGAGGCCTGAAAGATTTTAAAGTAAATACTGACAAAGAGAGAAAAGAAGAGAAACTGGAGGTAGTTAAGGAAGAAACATCATGAATTCTGATCTCGTATCATATTTCTGCTTATTATCTCCTTGAGTATACGAAGCTAGAGCCCCTACTTAACCATATGTTCATGCTTAATGAAGTTCTTGAGCTAATGGAATGCAACGGCTAAAATGTAAAAATACAATTAGGAAACCAGAAAGTGGAGACTGCTATTGCATGCGTTAATCAGCTGGAATACAGCCTTTAGCTCTCTTATTTGCAACAGAAGTCTCCCACTGCTTATGTCTAGCTTCACAACTGCTCTGGAAGAAAGCCTCTGCCTTCCAGATAATAAATGTTGTTCTCTGTTTCCTTGAGTAAACCATATTTCTAACACCTCCATACCACTCTGAAAACACTCTCCCTCTTGAAGCTGATTCCTTGGCATGAAGAACTTTACAAGCATTATTTTGCAATTAGCAATGGAATTCCATAGAAGTATCATATTGGCTGAGTAGTTTGTAATCTTCATTGAGAGGAAAACATAAAAAATAATTTTTTTTTTCGTCCCTATCCTAATTCCTTATCCTGTAAAACATACATCCTTTTATGCTGCTTGCATTATTTCTGTTAGCAATTACAGCAATTTAGTGCCTTTCAAGTGCGGAAATCAAGCTGCCTTTTGAGCAATAGTCTACCACAGGTTATTTGAATTAGGATGTTTCAATAACAGTACAGCTGTCCCACCAAGATGAAGTATGTCACCTTGGTAACATATTTAGTTTCTATCAGCCTTAGATCCTTTATTCATTCCTGAACCCAGTTTCTGCTGTTTGTTTTTTTTTTAATACAATGCATAGTGGCACAAGACCAGCTGTTTCTTCACTCAGAGTGTAATCTGCATTTCTCCTCATGCCTCAAATAGCTTGTTTTCTCGTCATACTTAAATTCACTCATGCAGGTACCACTACCACAGTGGCCATGTTTGAAGAGGATATCTACTTCTAGAATTAGTGTCTTTTTAAAGCCCATAATTACAATAGCATTTTCTGGACAATCTAATAGGAGACATTTTAATTCAGTAATAACTTCCACTGTTATTGTCATGGTGGATACTTGCTTCAGTCTTTTCAATATTACAAGGAAATGACATTGTGGAGGAATTAGAGAATATATGTATCTCTAGCTGTCATTTTTGGTAGCTTTTCTCTTTAAAAAATATATACTTAAGGTACATGGCATACTTTCAAAATACCACAGTTTTGTGCTAAGAGAGATGTACATTAATCATCAATTTAAAAATTACCTCTGCGTCAGTAATAAGAGGACCAATATTTTAAAAAAAAATTAAAAAAAAAAGAAAAAGTCCAATTTTTACTCTAACCTCTATTCTTTAAATAGATACTTTTTGTATTTTTATAGTATTTTTATGTTTGACCTTTTAAGTTTATTGGTAAAAAATAATGAAAGCCTTTATATTTCTGCATGATTAATATCAATACAAGAATATATAAGACTAAAACATTATTTGGTATACAAGTAGGATTTCTGTATGGAAAAAGCTAGGTCTACATTAATAAACATATATCTAGAGTACAGGAATTGGTATTTCTTCACTTGGAAATTTATATGAAGGACTGCGACATTAAAAAACTTGATTAAAAGAACATATATCACAGAATTTTTCTAATTTTATAATGATATGGAGCAAATACCAAATCACTTCAACTGGACTGTGTAGCCCTTTCATGAATTTACAAGGGCGTGTGGGAGCTGCTAAATCCGCATTCCCTTGTTTAACTTTGGGGGTTAGGTGTTATTGTTAGCATATTGCCAATCAGTTGTGATGCTCCTTTTACAGTAGTCTGAAAGAAAAGATAGGGAGTACAAAAGTAATTTCCAAGAGAAGCTGTACTGATAATTTTATATAATATGGAAAAGGTCCTGCTGATTTCTAACCTCAGTGAAGAGTGATGTTTTAACTTGATTACTACCAATCTTGTAATAAGTAAAGATTAAAACCACATATGCAAAAAGGTCCCATTCAGATTGGCATCTTTGTGTGAGAAAAGGGCTTGTATTTCACACACTGTGCATGTTGTTTTCTGATCCCAAGAGATAGCATGGGCTCTGAGATTTGAATCTCTTGCATATAACTTACAAATACACTAACAGCACCTTTTTTTTGGTTAAAAAGACAGGAACAATTATAAGCAAATGACTGAGTGGTTATAACAAGAAAAGTAATAATGCCAGAAAGACAAACATGTCTGGCATTCCCAGGTACTGACAGGAGACAAGAAATTAAAACAAGAACATCTAGTTTTGATGCCTACACTTTTGCATACTTTGATTTATGTCGTGACTTATATTTGAGGCATATATGCAATGATTCTTTTGCCTTCTTTTCTATTAAAAAAATTACATTTATTCGTAATATATTAATGGGATGTTGCCCAGGATAATACAATTAAATTCAAATATGTACGTTGAATTACTGTTCTTGTTTTCAGACTTAAAATCATAAATTGTATGACCATCTTATTAAAAAATAGTTAAATAGTTTGTTTTTACATAATTCTACAGTTAACCGCAGTGGTTACTAATGACTTGAGATTAATTATAAACTATCTCTATAAACATGAAGTGAGCTTTTACACTGGCAAAAGTGGTTGTAATCCCATTTATCAATAGAAAATTAGGCAAAAAAGGAAATCCTATGTTGTCTGGGATTGGAATGGTAGATCTGTAACAGAATCAGTTCTTTCAATCTGGAAACTTACATTACAAGTCTTTCTCCTACTCTAAAAAATAATTAAATAAATGGGGGAAGTAGGGGCAGAGAGAGAGAGAAAGAAATTTATCTACCTCCCCCAACATTGGTTTAGGAATTTTAATACTTTGTCATTGAAGACTTGGTAGATAAAGGTGTAAATCCCTTGGAAAATGTGTGTCCTATTTAAGATCCAGGATAAGATTTTGGGTTTGTGTTGTTTCACGTAATAGAAAGTATTGGTTTCCCTATTGTACAATGGGCAATGAAATAAAAAAGAGTATGGAATATAAGCATTAAAGCAGTCTAATCTTCCTGTGACACAATCTCTTTTGTGTATGTACTAAACACGATTATAAAACCTCTAGTCATGTCTGTGAGAAACATGGTTACTTTTGTGATGTTGGCTCAACTTATTCTTCCCCATCAGTACAATGTTAGGTAAGTGATGAAAACAAAAAATGCTTGAAATTCATAGCAGCTGGTCAGATTTGGTCAGGATTAAATGCATTCAGCTGTATTTTATGTTTAAGTGTGAAATTAGTTTCTACAGAACAATTATTAAGCCACAAAAATTTAAGTTTCTGCTTCAAATACTGACACAGCTTTAATCATAAGAACATAAATGCAGCATGTGTTGAAGATAAACCAATGGAGTTCATAAATTCTTGTGTACAGGGATGGATGGATAGATAGGTAGTCAAGTTGATATCAGATGCTATAAGGTATAACTGCCATAGAGCAAAGGAATGTATGATACGAAATTAAGTACTTGTGTTAATGAAGTAGGGAAATCGCGTGCACTTAAGAGTTGCTCATTTTTCATATTCACGTGGATGTGTAAATACTCAGAATAATAGTACCTGACAAAGTGCTAAGAGGAGGCTTAACATCCCATGTCAGGTGGAGTGTTTAATGGATGAACTTAAAAGCAGACAACAATATACCATCCCATGTTTACTTTCGTAATTGTACATTCCTCCAGAGATAATGGATATCATTATCAGCGGCGCCTGTCCTAAGAAACTTGGCAAGGTTATGATTGTTTGTTGCAGCTTTGGTTATATTAACATATACATTAATATTTATAAATATTTGATGTCATGTTAATTTTTCATATAAGATGATTTATGTAATGCTGCTCTGCCCTGTTAGAGGGCATTTGCAATATGCTTCAGAAGGGAAGAGAATTGATGTGTGTTCTTTAAGAGGACTTGTCCGTCTATTACAGTGCTCACTGCATTATTCTGGAGAACACTGATTTAAAGAGAAATTATCTGAATTGCAAATACACTCCATTTACTTTTTAAATAAAACATAAAGAAAAGACCACTCAAAAAAATGCAATAATATTATTAACATGATATTTTTCCCCCCGAATAGTGAAAATAACAAACCAAAACAAACACCTCAAACAATGTTAGATTCCTTGGTTTGAACTACAGATATTTTCTTCTTATATTAGGAGAAATTAATAAGTACTTTTGTGGTCTGGTTTTATAAATTTGTGGAGTGAAATACTGCATAAACCTACCAGGTAGCCATTGAGGAAATAATGATGAGATACAGATACAGATATAGATACAGATTAGATATAGACATACAGATATAAATCCTTTGATGAGGGAGGCAAATAGCTTACTACAAACCCAGTCATAAAGAAACTTAAAAATTAGTTCTAAAGCAGTAAGTATGACATGAGAAGTGGCAGAGATGTAAATGCCATTCAATTTCACTGCTTCTCACTGTTAACTGGAAGAGCAATCACAAATCATTGAGTTTGTGAATTAGTGGATATGCAAGCAAACAGTGCAAGAACAGTGTATCATAAATGGGGGAGGGGTGACAAATGTAATTTAGTTTAAATTGTTCATAATACTTTCTACTTGCTAAAAAGCCTCGTAGGATGTTTTGTAAAACAATAACATTTGTGTAAGAAAACTTACTGCAACACCTTGCCTGCCAAATCCTTGGGAAGTGGGCAAGATTACTTTTTATACATTCCTACAGACTGAGAAGTTAAATTGATTTTAGTGCAGCAGTATCACATAGTGTGTTTGTTCATATATACTTTCTTCTGCAGAAAGGCACATTATTAATCCATTCATTTAATTTTTTTATACCTAAATCAAAAAGCAAAACTTGAAGAAAGCTAGTAGGAAAAAAAAAAAAACCAATTATTTCTATGTTTTGTTTATTTTTTAAACAGATATTTAAAGTCATTTGAGGCTTTAAGAACTGTTTTATACTGATGCTGTTTGGTAATCTATAACACTTGATGCTAATTAGGGCTATTTCATTCACAGAATTTTGTTTCAAATCCAAACTTCATATAAATATTGCTTCAAATGAGTCCAAGTCCCAGGCTTCTGCTTGCACATATCCTAAGGGACATCATTTTAGGAAAATTTGCAGGGTGATTTCATGTGCCTAAACCAAGAAACAGTAAACATCTTCCTGGCTGAGACAACAAAACTGGTCTTTGTATTCTACCCTATGCTGAACAGATCTCCAAAAATCAGTCAGCTGATCCTTCATAAAAATTAGGAGTAGAATTTGGAAAGAATTTGGATAAAAATATATTCTTGTAGATTTGAGTACAAAATATTCATTCATCACCCTAAAAAAAAAAAAAAATCATAGCTTACTGGGTTATTTTTAAGGTTTTAGATTACAAAAATAACTAAGACTGACTCCAAAAATATACGTGGAATATATTAATGAGTTCTAATCACGGAGGTTTCAGATGATAATGAACTACAACCGTCTTTTATTTTACACTTCTTCCACAGTATGCAATCACCGCTTGTCTTAGGGGATTTTGATTTTGCCTTTTGAATGCTAGGATGTAAAGCTAAAATGCTGTAAGTCAAGTAAGAAAACTTCCAACTTTTTTTTTTAATAATGAAAATTAACTTCTGGAAGTCAGGATGTGTAGATAATCCCATAGCTTTCCCAGCAGAGGAGATGGATTCGTTCTTCTGACATACAAGTATCCCAGGCTTTCTGCACAAAACCACCATCTCTCTTCCTGATCAAGATGTGGGATTTTCTGACTGAATTTGCTTCTCAATATCTGTGACCAGGCCACTTTCACAACAAGGTACAAACATTGGGGAAAATATAAACTAAGCACAATTTCAGAATTCATAAATTACAAAACTAGATGGATATGACAGACGAATTAATTTATGGATACATAATTTCTTTATAAGATATGATCTACAATTTTCCTTAATAAATAAGATATTATAAATCTCTTACATTTAAACACAAATGGATTATTTGATTTAGTTGCATATCAGTCTCTAACAGTTGGGAAGTGGTTCCAGACATACACTTCAGGACATGGCCTAATGGCCATACTGATATTAGATGGATGGTTAGTGGTATTAGGTGGGTGGTTGGACTCGATGATCTTAGAGGTCTTTTCCAACTGAAACAATTCTGTGCTTCTATAACGTTTAGGATCTCACGGTCAGCAACTGATTGAGGTACAGCCTGTGACAACAATACACAGGACCCTTGCCTAAAAGTGAAGGTTTTATCTGGATATGAGCATTTCAAAAACCATGTCTTTATGTATTCTAGGTAGTATATTTTAACAATTCAATCTGTGGAACTTTCTGCAAAATATTTTACAAGTAATGTCAAAGGAAATACTTGTTATCAGTTTTAAAAACAGGAAGCTACTAATTTTTGCAAATCTCTTACAGTGAGTTCCCTAGGATCTGTATAACCTGGACCATAATTACCCAAACATTCACCATTGTTACTGCAAAATCTTTTGACTCTGAAATAAGCTGATGAGATTTCACTTTAACTCATCGATTTGAATTGACAGCATCTCTTGAATCTGGAGCATCTGGTTTCAAAATATTTTAAATACAAGCACATATTCAAAAATATATCTACATATTATATAGACTTTTGCCTTCAGCATTAGTACTTTGATGATTTGTGATTGGATTTAGTCAACCAGATTTATAATATTTTCAAATAAAATAAAAATGAAATAAAATAAAAACTGGCAGCACTTTGACCCAGAATTGTATTAGTTAATGCAGTGATGAGTGTCTTATAAGAACCTTGAGTGTAAGTGAGAGTACTGAAGAAGAAAATGTACATGTGTTTAGGCTAGTATTTCTTAAGGCCTCTTTTCAGTTTTCAATACCAAATAAGAATTTCATCACAGTTAACTACCGTGGAAGGGGAGGGTAAGGAGAAATTACATAAAATCTCTGGGCTGGAACATGATTAAGTAGCCATACAATACAGTAACTGAAATGACAATGGACATTAATTGGTCTTCTCTGTGGGAAATAGCAGTATGGACAGCAGATCCAGGCAGCGAGAAGAAATGACAAATTTGGATGAAATATTGTCTAATGAAAACCTTATAATAAATTTGATCATTTTAAATGTGGAGATTGACTTTTATGCAGGGTTGAAAAAAAGAATTCTCTGCTAGGCCAAATATATGTTGATAATATTATTAGGAGTGTATTTCATGCAAAATCAACAAAAATATTCCACTTTTTTTTTTTTTTTAAACCAGCAAAACCAGTTATTCTTAAACATATTTTATTGATGAACTTTTTATGTTGTGTTAGGAAGAATATAGGACAGTGCTTTATTAGCTTCCATTATCCATGCTGTGAGAAATTCGAACAATAAACAAATATCGTATATAATGACAACTATGTTGAATAATCAGAGGGGGGAAATTCTAAGTAAATCTTGAGTACTTTTAATACCAAAGGGAGGCATTTGCAATATGTTTGTATGCTTTGTAGCCTTCTGAGCTTCTAAGTGCTGCAAGCCTGCCTGAGAGATAATTGTAACTATGTCATTGGCAGTAAGAGGACTCAGTGAGGAACATTCTCCCTCAGTTTTAGCTATGAAAGTGTGGAAGCAAGCATCCTGTGTTGGGCATAGCTTGAAGTAAAACACTATTCCAGTTAACAGCAAAGTTTAGATTTAAAAAATACACTCATGTCAAAAGAAGTGATTCAGTGAGACTTCCTTGTCGTTTTTTTGTTTTCTTTGTTTTCTGTTGTGTTAGTCGGCAATAGGTAGAATATGAGGAATCCACAGTACAAATAGATACGGCAAAATGTGCTGGACAAAAGAAAGCAATAAAAGCAATTGTTGAGAACGTAACCATCAAAGGAGTTATTCTATATTCTATAAGGGAGAAGCTCACTAGTTGATGTTACAGTCAGAACAGAGATGCCTTTTGCAAAGAGTGGACTGGAACCTGTCCTTAATTTAGGAAAAAAGAGGTGATGTAAAGTCTTACACTATCCATAGTATTATACCGCACCAGACTGAATGTTGGTCACAGTATTGAAAAGAAGACAATTATTATAAAAAAGAGCAATATTCTTTTTAAGCAATGGGTAATTTTAAATATTAATTTTAATAAAATATTCTAGTAAACAGAAATACTGCAAGTGCCTAGTACTCAGTACAAATCAAAGTAAAGTACAAGTAAAATATTTAACATTTAATCTATAAAATAGTGATATATACTATAAAAATACAAACCCACAAGTTATTAATTCATTGATGGAAAGGCATCCAGCTGTAAATGACATTTCTATACAACAGCAACAGATAAAGGTGACTAATTCCTTCCCATCTACTTATCAAAAATTTTTTTGAAGTAGGAAAAACATTTAATGGAGCTTTTGCAGGGTAGATTTAAAAGAATTAATAATTAAAAGAATTCCACTGCTGAACTTTTTGATTGAGTTTTATTAACTACTTTTTAAAAGCTGGTGCCAGAAAATGGGATCCATATTAGCAACCAAAAAAGTACAAAGTGAAATCAGTAAACCATGGTATTTTATTCTAAAATAAGTATTTGTATTTCTCAACTAACTTGCATTATTCTTCTTTTAAGCTGTTTTGGGGTTTGTTGGGAGTTTTATTGTTGTTGTTTATTGTTATTATTTTTAAAATAGTTATCTTTTTAGGGAGCATGTTTAACGAATACTAATATCATTCAGATCCTTGCTTTTTATCCTGATACGTATTTGTTTTGCTATAAGCTATACCACATACAATGTGGAAATTCAGCCGTAAGTGGGAAGAGGCAGAATTTTAACAGCTGTCAATATAATGTGAAAGTTAGGCAGTGTGTTGGTTATGACAAGGAATGCTTCCTCTAATCTCTTCAATTACTCGTGCATAGTTTGGTTTGACAAGTGCTCAGCATCGCAAGTTACCATAGCTAATCAAAGGAAGCCCTGTAATGAAGATGACAAACCTCCCATTTCTGTTCCTTTGCAAACACAGATCTGTGACTAATACCAAGGCAAAAATCTGACCATTTGAAACTGTTTCCTGTGTTTGATGCAAACAAGGCAGAAGGATCAGGAGAATAAAAAGTAATACAAGATAGATGGAGGTCAATGATACATATTTTCTACAATCAAATGCCAGCATTCATTATGGGTTTTTAAGCTTGTAAATACTGTTGCTGTTTTTTCCTCTTGATCATTCAGGTCTTTCTCCAGACACTTTCACAGTGATACAGAAAATACATTATTTTATTTTGTAATTTTTTTTTGCCAGTCATGGAAACAGGGCTGAAAGTATTGTACCTGCCAGCCACCTGATCATACAATATATTCTCTGCAATGTTTATATCAAAGTAAACAGAGTTTGGATTTCTACAATTACATCAGGGCTTCAAAAGAGTAATTTATTTTATCATTTGGTGAGCTAAGTTACAAAGCATCTTTTAGCACAATTATGAGATTGCATTAGACAAACGAAGCAGTCTCACATCTTGTCAGCTCAGTACTAGATGCTTGGCACATCTGAATGAAAAAAAGAGAAAAAAAAGAAAGGTGTAAATCCAACTGTTTTTTAATATGATGCTAAAAAATTTTTGACCCTTTCCCTATTTTCCTTTCACTGAGATTTAAATTTTAGAATAAAACCTAATAGACCAGCTCCTCCATTTTTGCAGTATTCAGGGCAAGTGCAGAAAACAAATATTTTAAGTCCTTTCTGTGTGGTTAATTGAAGGTTAAAATGGTCTCAGAAAATCCTCCCCTCATTTTCTGGTTATTCTGAATTAAGTGGGCTAGAATCATGCCACAAGGGCTTCTCAATGAGCCAAGATTAAGCTAAATCACATCAGCGATACTAGTACAGTGTAGAAACGTCCTTTAATGCAAACCTCATTTCCTGACAACTAGTAGCAGAGGGGAGTACAGTGGAGCTAAGTTCAGGGTAATGTACCCTGCTGGGAAAGAACTGTCCTCTTTGAAAGGTGAGGTTTCTGAAGATACTGTCTGAGCTAAATATTTCCTACTTAAAAATTGCAGGAATTTCATCATAGGTATTCTGTCTGGTTTCTGAAAGGGCACTTGATGATGAGCAATGGAATTTAAAATAAAAATATTTTTCTCCTCTCACCGTAGTCCACTTGCAAGTCCCAGCACAGTCATATTTTAGTGAGTCAATGCCCATGCATCTCCTGTGGTCAATTAAAGTGTAAAACTGAAGAGGAAATATTGCAAGTATTACAGAGCATTGAGAGGAATGTGAGGTGGATGAAGCTGTGGAAAAAAAGTCCAGAACATAAGGAACGTTTATTTGGGTCTGATGTGTCTGAACTGGAGAGAATGTAACTGGGGAGAGGTAGTGAATGCCCCCCAGGGAAGCTAGCTGAGTGATCATTGATTTAGTCTGATGTCCAAACAGAAAAAATATAGAGAGGAGAGAACTGTTTCAAATACAATTGAAACAGAATAATGGAGAGGTTTAAAGTGACCAGGGAAAGAGAATAAGAATCAGTTTGCTAATGCAACACTTCTTTTTTTCCCAAGTGAAAAATGAAGTCTCCCTTTGTTCCCAGTTAATTGACTTTGTTTAGTGTCTTGCTTTCAAAGTTGATTTTTTTCCCTAAGAAATTAATTTCAAACTAAAATTTTATGTCATTCAATTTATTATTATTCTATGTCATTCCAAAAACTTTCATTTTCAAAATGTAAAACTAGGGGGAATATCCAGTGTTTAATATCTTTTTAATTTAAAAAAAAANAAAAAAAAAAAAAAAAAGTGTAGCTGAAACTGAATAGAAAGAGCATAGAGAGATTTTTCCTTCACTTCTTTTTTTCCTTCACAGAGAAACGAGCCACCAATCATAAAAAATTATTAGTGAATAAAGTAATAAAGTTTTGTTGACCAAAGGGTAAAACTTCTGAGCTCTTACTGTGAAACCTAACATTTACCGATTTTTTTTTATTTTCATGAGGTTTTTTTGTGCAGAAACTCTAAGAAGAAATTGAATGAATACTAAAATTTACAAAACTTTCTACAAGTAGGGAAGCATCAAAATGCCAGGTGCCTGTGAAGTCTTATTTTTGTGGTGGTGTTACATGGTTTAATTAAACCATTGCTTCGTGCAAAGAGTGGCCCTCCTATAAAAAATAATCTCCAGTTTGTACTGAATAGACTTTCCTTAGAACCCTTTCTTCTCTAGTTTAAAAATATGAATATGTGTTTGTGATGGATTGCAAGGCAAAAGGTGGTTTCATGGTTAGAGAACATTACATGTCACCTGAAGAGCTGAGCAATCAGTTTGCCTTTGCTACAGAATTTTTAATGTCATTCTGGGCAGGTCTCTCAAGACCAAATGTTCGCAGTTGGCTCTGTTCTGGGTTAGGTATTCTCTAGAAACTTCTACAAAGCTACAGAGCACAATGCTCTCTGTTTTCAACCTCCTTGTGTCTGCCATATTAGGGAGACAAAATTTCTGGACCAGTCAAATGATTCTACAATTTTAATTCTAGTTCCATACAAGTTTATTACCAATGTAAAATACTAAAAAGTCATGCCCTCAGTACCACAGAGCTGCCTGTGATAATGGTTTTATTCAGTGCATCATTCTAATGACACAGAGTAAGAAAGACTAGGCAAAATCTATTGGCTGTGGGAGATAAAAATTAAGTACCTTAAGTACTTTTCCTCTAAATAAGACTGATCTCATAAACTATTTGATCATTAAAGAATATCCTTACATCTGAAAGCAGAATACTGAAATACAGTTTCATGTACAGCTTTGATTATTGGTGGCATTGGCTGATATTTTATGTGTTGATAGAGCAATCTCATCGTTCTTTGCATGTCACTTATCACTTTAATGTGTCATAATAAGTATATATGTTAGTCTGATAGTTACATGAGGACTGACACGTGCAGATGCACCTCTGTAAGCATATATAGTACTTATAGAAAACAAAGAAAAATGAGGAATATTATCAGCATAGACATGGAACCTATTATCAAATTACCAAAGGAAGTGGTGAGTGAATTTGATTATTGCCAATGTTATTACTTATTTGTATCGCCATGGCTTCGATGAGCACTCAGACTGTGAGAGCTTTCAGACATGCTGCATTAGACATAGCATAAATGGAAAAAGACTTTTCCTGCTTCTAGAGAACTTTACTATCTAAGCATAAAACAAAAGCAACAAGGCAGTGCAGCTAATGATGGCACACAGCAGCACTGGGAATATTGGTCAGCACAATTGCAGATACTATCCAAGATTTTCGTGAAGGTATCACAGGAAAGAAAACCTCTAAGTAGGAGTTAGAAAACCAGTGAGAGAGCCAGCTTTGTAGGTTTTACACAGAATTTCTTCCAAGAGTGAGAGGAATCATGGGGGAAAAAAAAAAGGCAGAGATGCATTTTAAACTTTAAGAGTTGGCAACAGTGACTGGCATCATATGCGAGGCTGACATGGGTGTTGAGCTCTTGACAGTAAGAAAGCAATGACTGGCAGGATGGGAAAGGGCAATGGAGAATCCTTAAAATGAAGACAAGTAGCTTAAGTTTGGTAGTAGAGAAGAGACTGCCAGGAGAAAAAAATGCTATTGCCATAGTGTCGAAATGGCCGTAGTGGCAGGCTGTAGGAATACTCGAGAAGGTTGTAAGTCACATAAAACTGAATTGACAGGTTTCTTTATCCATTCTTTTACTTTCTGTGATAGAATACCTTCTGACAGAGCTGACAAGTTTATTGTTCCAAAATTATTTTGAGAACTATTTATTTTATAACAGAAAAATATAAATGTAGAGCTCTAGTTTTGCCAGCACACAAGCTATAGATTTCTGATGATGCTTCTTTATGATTTTCCATTTCTTTATGACTAATGTAAAAATAGAAAAGCTGTATTTTTACACTATGCACATACAAAGGGTTTCACTAGTTTTCTTCAGGTACTGGATTTTTCTTAAAGAGGAACTATAGCTGTGTGCTTTTAGAAAGCTTCCAAAAAGATTTATGTTGTAGAACGAAACTCATTAGAACTATTTCCTTTTCATTTTTGCCTTGTTGCAAGTCCTGTTCCCAAAATAGTGGGACAGCTTTTCTCTGAGTCAGCAAATGTTAGAGTTCACAGTTGTGCTGAACTGGGATTTGTTCTTTAAGATTCCACTGTGTTGTCTTAATTCAGGGACTTCTTGTGATATCATCAATGCTTTGTGAGTATTTGGTGGTCTGATAACAATTTTAGCTTGTAAAAAATCTTGCCATTTGTGCTGATTTGAGGCTAATTGAAATATTTTAATGGAGAAAATTATAGGCTGTGAAAAAGAAACAATGGTGATGTCTACTTCACTCATAGGCTTGCTGAGATGTATAAGAATAAGAACACAAAACATAGATAAGGCAGTCTCTTGGTCTCTCTCTGGGAGCCAGTGAGTCCTCTGCTCTCTGCTGAATAATCTAACTAACCACTTTCCTTCTAACTCCACTGGATGATCCTCCAAATTCATCTTATGCATAAGCCAGACCCTAGGGTAAGGTAGAGCGGTGGGAAGAAGGTGGAAGAGTGGTTGGGAGCCCCTCCTGGGGACTCCAATTTCTGGGAGGGGTATTGTGTTTCTGTATTACCTTTGACTTGTATATTTCTGTAAATATTCATGCAAATTGTGTATATATCTGCTTGTATATTGTGCTAAGCTGTAAATATAGTTTCATTCCTTAACTTCCAGCCAGCTGAGTCTAGTCTGGGTGCTTTTACAAAGTGTTGGGGGGGGGAGGAACTCCCAAACCATCACACCATTGTTCATCTGCTATTAAAAGCTTTGATTAATACACTATTTCTTATGTAGTCTTTAGTGTAATTCTGAAGTAATGTGGAATCAGACATGCTGTGTGCAATTACACTGCCACGAATTCAGCACAAGTGTTCTACAGTTATGGTAGTAACTGCAAAAACTGAAAAAATTAAGATAGCGAAAACAAAAGTGATTTTATTTTATTTTTCATCCTCCATTCTACTTAATTTTTCTATATTTAAACTCGGGGGGGGGGGAACGACAAAAAACAAACAAAATCAAACAAGCAAACAAACAAAACCACCACAAAACCAAACAAAAAAACAAACAAACAAAAAAACCAAAACCCAAACCAAAACAAAAAAAATAAACCAGAAAGAACTTACGCCTCCAGAAGCTATGGGTGTTTCAACATCACTCTAATATACACAGTATTTAATAGACAACTGAAAGAAAACATAAAGCAGGAGGTTTAAAGCATATGATGGAAGGGACTATGACAGTCTAAATTTATATCTGTGCCAAAACTCTCTCCACTATTGGTGATTCTCCAGTGCTGAGGTGAGATGTGTAAAAGAGTACAGAGTCCCACTCAAGCTGCTATGTTTCTGCATGCGCATATGGAAGTCACATTGTTCTGAATACAAGATGAATATCACAGAATCCAAATTTAGGTCACTGTAAGTGACTGGAATCAATTCTGTTCAGAACAGCTATTCAAGGGCAGAATTATCTGGTAGACAATTATTTTTGTGTATAACTTTTACTGAAGACATTTCTGATTTTACTGAAGTGTTTTCTATATTCAGTTTCTAGGGATTTAAGAACTCCATATATTGAATTCAATTTATTTCTATTTTAAAAGGAAAAAAAAAATCTGTGTTTTCAGTGGTGTTGTGAACTTTTGTCAAGCCAGAAAAATAAACATAGTTGAACATAACAGGTTTGTAAATCCAAAATTCAGATAGTTTGTATATTCTGAAACAGCATAAATGTTAAGTTAAAAAATAGAATTGTGGCCTTGCAAAGTTGATATTAGTATCAATATTAGCATCTGTGGTAACATTTCTGATTGCTTGAACACTTGTTTTTTCTGTGTCACTTCATTGGTTTTCCTAAAGGGAAATCTTGAAGAGAGGATTGAGTTTCTTCACTGTATTTGTTGTAACTTTTTAAAAGGCAGTGCTGACAGGTTGTGATGCAGTTAACATGCCTGCATACTAACAGAACTCTTGATTATAGTTGCTATAATACAGCCAGTCTGGCACCAGACAGAAGGATTACAAAAAGACCTCTACCTAGTAAATTCTCAGAGTTACCATACTCCTTCATCTTCACACCTAGTACCTGAGCAGTGGTGTGGCGGTAAGGTGACCTATTCTTTTATCTGTCTCCTTGCTCCATAAAATAGTAGTTAAGGAGTATCCCTGAAGTCTGGAAGGGGAGCATACAGCTTGCTTCCCAATTAGCACTCTTCATGGGCTGCTACATCATCAGATTGCCCTGCTTTCCTTAAAAAGAAAGAGGACCTCTAAGTTGTTAACAGCATGTGAAACTCCACATATGACTACATCAACATACACAGCATAGTACCATACCAATATGGGAAATTAGCAGAACCTTGGTTTGAATGCCTAGCAGTACAACCTGTTCCAAAACCCCTCTCACTAAGAAATTACATCCCATTGCCACAAAAACATGCAATAAACCTTACAAACAACGTTCAAATAGGAAATAATATCTAAGAACACAGGCTCAAAATTAACTGGATGCACAGACATTGTTCTCAATAATTTACCATTTATATTGCAAATGAGACATTCTGAGAGTATGAGAAGCAAGGGCTGTAAAGGACAGTTAATTTCTCTGATTAGTTGATAGAGTTGGGAAAAAAGATAAGCTTTCAGATACGGGGTTCCTTCATCAGGATCCTCTATCAGATATGATAAGAAAGTGTTTCTATTTAAAAAAAAATAAAAATCACTTAACA
Organism: Ramphastos sulfuratus; assembly: GCA_013399055.1. Taxonomy (NCBI): domain Eukaryota; kingdom Metazoa; phylum Chordata; class Aves; order Piciformes; family Ramphastidae; genus Ramphastos; species Ramphastos sulfuratus. The sequence continues at coordinate 87,729 of WBNM01035949.1, read as the reverse complement.
GGAAAAGTGAATATATGTAATATATATATAAATTTTATAAAGAAGCACTGGAGCATCCAAAGTTTTTGTGAAATTGAGGGAATCTTGAGGCTGGAAAGACCCATGAAAATTGTGGACTACATTGATATTTTTATAATATGAAGTTCCATAGCATCTACATGTACATAGAAGGATTGTAGCCCCATGGTAAACGTGTGATGCACCTCTGTCAGGCTCACTAATCCAGCTCTTCTGAGGTAACTCCTGTGATTCCAAGCCTCTGAGCCACTTCAAAGAACTCCTGTTTTACAAGTATCAAAGACATGCTGGGGGTAAGGAAAAAAAAAAAGAGGAAAAAAAAAGTTTTATCCTCTGAATAGAGAATAGTATCTGCCCAGTGGTCCTAAAGAAAAGTAACTGGCATTGTGTAGAGTGGGCAGTATTTAAGACAGGTACTTAGTTTAGCATTTTTAGCTCCATGCAATACCAAGGCCTTTTGTACTATTGGGGAAAAAAAAAAAAAAAAAAAAAAGGAGAGAGTTCCCTTTACCAGATACAAATTAGTTTGCTCCTAGTGCTGACCACTCACACTCCCACTCAGAAATCAAGTACATCTCTTACCAATGACCTACAAAGTACAAGACTCCAACAAAATATAACCTTTACCCTCTTGTAGAAGTATTAACAAAACAAAACATTTTTAAAAGCATTATTTGTAGTTTTCCAGTGGAAGAACCATGAGCTTTGCATAAAACCTTGTCAAGCAGAATACCAGGAAGAGTTTAAGAATATTCTGCAGAGTATGTGGATTAGTCCCAATACAAAGTCTGTTGTAATGACACTCATCTGAAGCAATATGCCCACCTCCATCATGACTTTGTGCTTATCAGTAAATATAGTATATAGCTATCAAGTGAATGAGTGCCTTTATGGAAGACAAGACCTGCATGAGTTCTTAATATATGTGCATGTTTATTATAAACAACACGTGTATTAGTGAAAATATTTGGGGAATCTTTTGTTGCAGCTTTCCTGTGTTAGGGCAAAATGATTTGACTTAAAATTTCTGTTTTCAGGAAAGACCATATCACCCAATTCTCGTGTAAATATCTTCAGCTACTATTTATTTTTAGGCTGCTACAATTATGCCATATCTGATTTGATTATTAGGGTTAGCAGAACCATGGCTAATGGAATCAGTATCATGGCTACAGCAAGCTTTGTGAATTCTCCCTGCCAGTTTTCTGCATAACTACACTTATGTCACTCAAGCAGCACAGGGATACTCTAACAAGTATTTGTAAACCAGAGGGAAACTTCTAATGGACCTCTTCTTGAGATCTTGTGTTTGTAAAAAGATAACAAAAAAAAAAAAGTTCCCATGAGTGAAGTGTAAGTTAGCTTTTCCAGGGGGAAAAAGGGAATGAATTACATTTCTCTTCTTGTCCTTTAAATGAATAGCATAGTTTGGGTGAAATTATCGGGCAATTGCATGCCTTTTATGCAGATAATGCTATTTGATGAAAGCGGTGTTTTGATCTGCTGAGGATAATACAGATCCAGGGTTGGATTCATTGGTGAGAGTAAAGCTGTCTTCTGTGATAACTTCATCTCAGCATGAGGTCAGACGGGGAAAACTGGGATGGGGGATTAAAAAATGACACAGTCGGAGCAGTATTCAGTTCCCTGCTGTGCTCCTGGCTGCACACTATAGCTTATGTTTCTGATCTGTTATGGTATTGTCTGCTTTTCTCTCCCAGAGCAGAAAGAGATTGCTTAAAACTTTTCTTTTTTCAGCTAGAGGGATTAGTTCAGTGCAGCTTTTTTAATTAAAGAAACTGTATCTTTTTCAATGTAATTTAAGGCTGTACAAGAAGGCCATCAGCATTCATAACTTAGCACTATTACCTGTAACAAAGCGTAGCCATTGATTTTACATTCAGAACAAGCAATCGCTGTTAAAAGTTTTGAGAGTTAAAAACTGATAATTGGCCTTACAATTACTCTTAACCATTAATACCTAAAAGTTTTCTATGAAGGAACTTCAGATTTGCTGTTAGTTTATCTGGGCTTTCTTAGTTACGTATCCATGACATCAGGAGAGTGCTTAAAAAATATTCTGATATGTGGAAGTAGACCTAAGCTTGTTTTCTAAACAGAAAGTACAAAAATCCCCTCAAATATTAAAATGACATCTATTCAAAATGTCTCTCTACTACCAGCAGATTCCTTTTTAGATCCATATTTAATTTCACTCAACATATTCTCTAAAAATATAAATAGTACCTGTATAAATTAGTAATAATATGCAAATAATTGACACTTGTTCATGATACATAAAAGTGCTCAGCATGTATGTATGTATGTGTGTGCATGTATGCACATATTTTCATAGATTGACTTACCTACACACATATTTATATATTGATATACATACACTCACATATATTTTTCAGCTCAGAGGGTTGAGCTTACAGCTCAGTTTAAACGAGGTTAGTGGCTAAAGCCTTCAATTGTTTCAAATAAGGCCCATATGGTGATCACTTTACAAAGCATACAGGGACTGTGCTTAGGTTGCAACATACACATTTCCAGCTAAATTCCATGCCAGATCAATTAGAAACAGTTCTCCTGAGCAGGCAGGAACAAACACAGATTGTTACCACTCTACTGCCTGAACTCTTGTCTTCCAAGAATGAAAGCAGTCATCTTGAATGCAATGTATTTTACTACCAACAGCCTTAGAGATTTTTTCAACCAGTAGTATTTTAATAAATTCTTTGTTAGCCACATCAGAGCAATTAACATTCAAATTATAAAGATAAAATGGCATATCATTGTCCCTCATTAGAGCTTTTAGCTAAAGATCTGTTTCCCAGACTTTGTTTATTAGTGATGTCTTCTACTTGGAGGAGTACATGGAAGAGGAAAAGGGAAAAGAAAAGAAACAAACAGAAAAAACACATCTGGTTTCTTTTTTCCTCATTCTATATGCTTTTCTTCTGTAGATTTCCTTTATTTGAACAGTTAATTGGTGGAATTGCCTATAATGATTTCTTTTCATACACCTTAAAAAACTCAAGAAAGTTAGTTAGGAGTACAAAGCTTATTTAAAATGAGGCCTTCTTACTCTTGTAAAAAATCACAAATTCTGGATAAATGTGAATTTATTATGTAAACTTCTGCAAGAACATACAAGGTCTGTATGTTGGCTCCTGAATTGCTATAAATATTCTGCATTCCTCTTGATGATGGAAAATATGGGTAGTTACCCCTAGCTATAGTTTCCTGGGAAAGTGTTATATTAGCAAACACAAATCTTAATTTTTTCGTTGCATCATGTACTAATTCATAGGGATAGCAATAATGGCATTTTGTGATGGCTCCTACTTGTGAATACAAGGTGATTAAAATGATTATGTGCTTGATTTTAATGCCATAGTGGTAGTTNAGGGGGAGGCAGGGGGAGGCGGGGGAAGCGCGGTGTTCGCCAGGGCTTACGGCAGAGCGCGGTCACGGCCGGCTGCTCACCTTCTGACCCGGTCGCGACACCTTCCCTGCCGCCGCCGTTCGCTTTCGGCGCTGCGCTGCTAATAGCGGGCGCTGCGCGGGGGCTGCGCGGGATCGCAGGGGAGGAAAGGGAGACAACGCTGCCGCCTTCTCCTGTGCAAGCACTCGAGCAGCCGATGACTTGGTTCCTACCCGGGACTCGCACAGGAGCAGAAGCCGTGGAGCTGATCGCTAATGGGAGCAGTTGCTGCCATGTTAGGATCATCCAGCAGGATTGATAAGAGAGTCGAAAGGAGAACTTATTTGTTGTTGTTGGTTGTTTGGGTTCTTTTTTTCCTTGTTGTTGTGTTTTTTGTTTTGTTTTGTTTTGTTNCTGTGCTTAGGTTGCAACATACACATTTCCAGCTAAATTCCATGCCAGATCAATTAGAAACAGTTCTCCTGAGCAGGCAGGAACAAACACAGATTGTTACCACTCTACTGCCTGAACTCTTGTCTTCCAAGAATGAAAGCAGTCATCTTGAATGCAATGTATTTTACTACCAACAGCCTTAGAGATTTTTTCAACCAGTAGTATTTTAATAAATTCTTTGTTAGCCACATCAGAGCAATTAACATTCAAATTATAAAGATAAAATGGCATATCATTGTCCCTCATTAGAGCTTTTAGCTAAAGATCTGTTTCCCAGACTTTGTTTATTAGTGATGTCTTCTACTTGGAGGAGTACATGGAAGAGGAAAAGGGAAAAGAAAAGAAACAAACAGAAAAAACACATCTGGTTTCTTTTTTCCTCATTCTATATGCTTTTCTTCTGTAGATTTCCTTTATTTGAACAGTTAATTGGTGGAATTGCCTATAATGATTTCTTTTCATACACCTTAAAAAACTCAAGAAAGTTAGTTAGGAGTACAAAGCTTATTTAAAATGAGGCCTTCTTACTCTTGTAAAAAATCACAAATTCTGGATAAATGTGAATTTATTATGTAAACTTCTGCAAGAACATACAAGGTCTGTATGTTGGCTCCTGAATTGCTATAAATATTCTGCATTCCTCTTGATGATGGAAAATATGGGTAGTTACCCCTAGCTATAGTTTCCTGGGAAAGTGTTATATTAGCAAACACAAATCTTAATTTTTTCGTTGTATCATGTACTAATTCATAGGGATAGCAATAATGGCATTTTGTGATGGCTCCTACTTGTGAATACAAGGTGATTAAAATGATTATGTGCTTGATTTTAATGCCATAGTGGTAGTTCCCAATGCAGTATTAACACTGTATGAAAGGCATTTTTGTATTCCAGATCATATGCAAACTCCTTCAGGTTCTTTCCTAAGAAGCCAAGGAAAAGGGTCAGCAGTTGCGTGCAGCTGAAGTGCAGCATTTTCACCGGAGGTCAGCTTCCCATATAGCTTTGTTTTATGCAGTGGAACACAAACTAATGTAGTGGAAAAGCATGACCCCCATTTAAAGGTTGATTTGTATGATAATCAGTACATTTAGTGGCCTCAAAATGAATGTGTGTAAGGCCCTATCTTGCTTTAATTAAGGTAATTAAGACATATTTCCCTCTGCAGACAGCTATTTAATTTTATGGCTTTGTCAGTGATCAGATTAGAATATTTGTTTTACGATTTTACCACAATTCAGTACTCGGGGAAAGTGCCTTTCTCGCTTTCCTCCTGGCAGCAGAGCACCCCGGTGCAAGGACTGGCGAGGCAGTGCAGTTCTTGGCGTGCTTTAGCTACGTGCGTCCCCTACACCTCCTGAGTTCCGTTCCGGGTGCAGCCAGAGCGCGCCGGGGCTCCCCGCTGACGGCGGAGAGGCGCGGCCCGGCTCCTTCTTCCCAAAGTTTCCCCGTCCCCGAGGCNTTGTTTTGTTTTGTTTTTTCCCCCAGCTACGAAGCGTCCTGATGGAGCTAGTTATTTCCATCCTGTAGAGGCAATAATCCTTACCTAGCTGCACTAAACTGCACCTTGCCGCTTACCCCAAAGGAAAATGGGTGATTAGAAACAATTTCTTCCTCCATGAGCTGTAGATCAAGGGCCTTTGATAACGCAGAGATTTTGAGATCTTATTTTCAGACATGCAAGAATCCTAAAGAGTCCTGGGAGCAGAAAGTGCTGATAAGCCTGTCAAAACTCGAGTTACGGTTCAAGTACGGAAAGACACATTAAGAGTGGTTTAAGAAGTTTGCAAAGAACGTGACAAAGTCTTGAATTTGTCTCATCTTTTGGCGTTACCAGTAGATTAGTGCAGGAGCCAGCACATCTTCTATCAGAGGACGTCCTGCTCTCTTCTTTCACTAATACCTACTGTCAAAAAAGATTTACTCATAGTCACCCTTTAAAAAAGTCTCTAAGTCGATAAGGAATGCATATCCTTTTGTTCCTCTCTACTAAAATAGAAAGCTTATTGGCATTCCAGGAGTAAGGAAGGGTTGGACTGTGATTTTAGAGACTTTAGTCACATTTAGTAGTTGACATTAGTAATATACTTTCCTACAAAGCTCTAGCACATTTGTGACTGCATAGTTTTCAAATTAGTTTCAGTTCTGAAGGTTGAAATTTAATTAAACCTTAGTAAGCCTAGAAATGCTGCTTTGGTTCTATTGAAGCTAAGAGCACCAAAATAACTTACTCTGAACTTAAAATTTGTATTAAGAAGTAGTTGGCACTTACTATTTATCTGGTGGGCTTTGAATAAAGATGAAATTATCTAATCTTTTTATTTATAACAGAGGAGCATCCTCACTATATTTGGAGGTGGTGAAAAAAGTTGAAGTTAGTACTAGATGAATGGATTTAACTAAGGTAATGCAAATGCCTGAAGTAGTAGCACAAAATTATACCACTTTATATGTTTGCATTCGCAAAATGCGATTCTGAATTTTGTGTTAGAAACTGTAAGACAAAAAGAAAACTGTATATAAAACCTTGACTCTACAGGTTTTACTTTTAGTTTAGCAGAAATGCTAATTTCTATGCTGTACATCAACAATGTGATGCAAGTTCAGGGTTAAGATTGTTCCCGTGTGTTTATTGTGTGTCTGGTAACAAAGAATTTAGTGCAATTCGCATTTTCACAATTCGAGTGCTTTCTTGCAAGGACTAAAACCTTTGTAGGCTATTATATTTGAAAAACAAGGTCGTGAGGATTCTATTTCTACCTATATAATCTGGGCACTTACCTTCATAGAAGTCTTATCTAGAGAGGTCTCTGTGACTCCTACCTTTTAAAATGAAATCCTTCTACTTTAACTTCACTCCCAAAGTCAAAGCATACTATTCTTTTCAATTCCAGTGGTTTAGTTTTGCTAGCTTTGAAAAAAATTCGCCAAACCTGTATTTAGAAGTAGTTGCTTATTATTACATCTGTCCTGGGAATGAAGACAGATTTCTGTTACAAAATACATGTTTGTTGGGGTGTTTGTTTTTTGGGTGGTGTTGGGTTTTTATGTTGTTGTTGTTTTCTTTCCCCCCGTGTGCTTAATAGTACGAATTACACACCGTCTGTGCACTTAAAAATGCTTGAATCATTTATAGTGTTCTGTTACACTTGCTGCATACCGGTGCTTGGTGATGCTGGCGATCTACGCGTGTGTGTGTGTGTGCGGACAGTATCTGCTGTAATTCTCAAATGCTGACCTCAGCACTGTCGGATCAGTTTAAATTCCCAGGTACCTTGCCTCTCAGGTCGAGCCCAGCAAAGTTCAAACGCAATGGAAAACACATGGGTAAAATGCTCGCAGGTGAGAGAAAACTGCTGGATGGACCATAGGTACACCCCCAGCAGTGCTCGCTGGCAACATCTGCAGTAACGTTTGTGTAATTAGGGGGTTTTTCCAAGTCATCTCGGGTCAGAGGAATAGAGAGATTTTCCTTGGGAGCGTTCAAGATCCCATAGCCGCTCATCTTTCATTGTAGAGTTGGAGATATGGCAAATGAATTTAAGTTTGGAAAATCAAAGAACTACAGCGGGCAGCCAGCTAGAGGTTCAAAGCTGCTCATCCATCATAACTTCCCCAAATATTTCGCGTCTCCTATTTGAAACCTTTGAGTTTAAAAGGAAAGGGGAAAGGAATAAAAAAGAGGACGGTCCTAGACAGATAGATGGGTGACATCCTAGCGTGTGAGAAGTTACAGCTACTACTGTGAGTCGAGAGGATGCTGAAGAGTCAGGGAGAAAAATAATCAGAAGCGCCTTTGTACGCGAGGGAGAAACGGCTTTTAAAGCAGATGTTTGAACTGTAATCAGGTCACTCAGCAACGGCTCCCGCTTCACGCCGAAAATTGCAGGGGTACGGAGGAGAGGCCAGGCGGAGGAGCCCGCGAATGCCCGTGCGAGGAGCGGGCTGCCAGTCCGGGGAGCCCCGCCGGCACCCCTCGGCCTGCATGGGCGCGGGGCTGCCGGGCGGCCCCGCCGCCGCTGCCTGCGCTGCGCCGCCGTGCCCTGGCTGCCAGCAGCGGTTGAGGAGCCTCGGCGGGCTGGCTACGGCCGGCTCTGCGTGGCGCGGCGCTGCGGGGAGGCGCGGATTAGTTCCCCAAATTCTTCCCCTCCCTTCATAAAAATAAATCGGTCCTCGCGGAAAACAAAATGCGGCGGACGGAAGCTTTGTGCCTCCGCCGGGAGAAGGGAAAGCGCAACGAAGCCCTGGAAGTTCATTAGTGTTTGCAATCAGGAGCATGCAGACACCTTCATCAGGGCAGAAAGCTGCGAAGAGCCATTCATCAGCCTGAAGTGCTGCTCGCGGATGACCCCTAAATCACCGCCGGCGTCGTGGGTGCACTGATTGGGCACAGCGTGGGAGCCGCGCCGCGGCACTCCACGGCAACCGGCGGTGGAGGGGAGGGGAAGGCGACAAAGGCGCCGCGAGCCCGGCGGGCCCCATCCCGAAGCGGGGTGGGGGAGCAGCAAGGCCCTCAACCGGGTCGCCCGCGCTACGGCACAAGTAGGTACTGATGGTAGTGGCGCCGGCTGCCCCTCCCCGCGCTCCTCCCCCGCCCGGCACGTTGTCGTGCGCGCACCTTCGCCCTCCTCTCCCGCAAGAAGAGGGGCCAAACTCCCTGCCCGCCCCGGCGGGGGAGAAGGCGGGGAAAGTGAACTCCGCAGGGCGCGTAAGCCCCCGCGGCGGGGGCGCGGGCAGCAACTCGTGGCCCTCCCCCCGCCCGGCCCCCGGCCCTCC
>WBNM01035949.1:41719-78552 GCA_013399055.1 Ramphastos sulfuratus | reverse complement strand
CCGCCCGGCCCCCGGCCCTCCCTCCGCTCCCGCCCGCCCTCCGCTCCCGCCCGCCCGGCCTGACAAAGTGTCGGCGTGCGCCGCTCTCCTCCGCGCTGCTGTCGGGGCGCGGAGGCAGCGAGGCTCGCAGCGCGCCCGCGGTAAGTGACGCGCTCCGCTCCCCGCGTCTGCGGGGGCGGCTGGTTCGTCGCTAGCGAGAAACCGGGGCCGCGGTGTCCGTTTCCCCCCTTCTTTCTCTCCCCGGCCGAGGGCGGGCGAGCGAGCAGAAGGGTTGGGGGCCGGTGCGCGGAGGAAGGCGGCCCGCCCTTTCCCGCCCCCGTCGCGGGGACACCTCTTGCGGCGGGACCTTCACCGGGCAGGAGTCGTGGGGCGCCCCGGGACGCGCGGCTACGGCCGAAACGCGGCCCCAGGTAGGGCAGCGTGGGCGCGGGAGAGCTGGAGGGAGGGTCTAGGGGGCAACTTGATCTGGAAACTCTGCAGCGCGGGGTGGAAGCCTGAGCGGAGGGGGAGCCTGATCCGGGAGACAGCGCTGCGCGGCCCTGGCACCGGGAGCCCCGCGCTGTGACGGGGGAGCGGGGCCCCTGCTCGCGGCGTGTGCGCGCGGCGGGCGTGTGCGCGCGGCCGCTGTCACCGCGGCCGCTCTGGCGCTTCCCCAGGTCGACTTCGTGGCTCTGGGAAGATCAATGGAAGTGTGTCTCTACTTTTTGGGGAGCGTATCGGCGGGGCGGAGAGCATCTCTGTAAGTTTGTGGTGGGTTGCGAACTTCCTTCGCGTTGCCTCGGCTCTGCGCGCGTGGGATCGCCCTCCGTGTGTCTCGTCTTCTGGCAACGTGCTTGTCAGACAGCTTCGGGCAGTGACAGGCTCTGGCGGGTGGTCTGCTGCCCTGAAGTCGTATCGGGGCTTTACCTGCTCTCCTGCTCGAGGGAGGCTCGTGAGGGAAGCCATCAAGGACAGCGCCTTTAATGATCAGTTCACTACACGATAGCGAACATCTTGGTGCTGTGCAGCGAGATCACGCCGCGGCCGAAAGAAACTGTATGGCACTGTGGTTTGGGGAGAGAAAGGAGTGGTCTCCTCCCTCGTGAAACTACAAACATTCTGGTATCTGGTGCGGTTTTTATTTGCGTGGGTTGTAGGAAACAAGTTCATTGTTCCGCGGGCTTAAAAGTTTTAAGTGAAGTTGCTTTAAAGCAAAGTAGTGTAAGAAGATAAAACAGACGAAAGGACAAATTTATTGTGCTCTCACACTGTTAAAAGTTTTAGGGAGGGTGTCATTTCTCTAAGAAGTCACATAGTTCCAGGCTTATCTAAATTTTTTTTTATTTTTAAATACTTTTTTAATAAGAAAACTTTAGCAGTTTGGTCATTTGGGGTTTTTAATTTGTTTGGGGGTTTTGATTGTCTTTTGGGGGTCTTGTTTGTTTGTTTGTTTTGTTTTTTAACTTTCTAAGTATGATGTCTCCTTTAGATGAAGCCTTCATAGTTGGATGCTTGTTTGGGTTTTCTCTGGCTATTACGTACTGCATTTTATATATACTTCTTAATGCAAAGTATATTTTGCATAATTCCATTTGCAGAGTTAGAATAATATTCTGTGGATGTTTACATCCTAAAATTCAGTCTGGTAAAGAGTATATTGAAGTATAAATAACCGTCATCCATGGGCAGTTATACAACTAGTAATTGTGAAACACTTAAAGATGCTTTCTGATGAAAAATTTTGAGAAAAATAATATTGTTTTACAATTCCAGGTTTTGACATTGTGAGTTTATTTTCAGTGGTCTGGTAAATTAGAGGAGGAAAAAAAAGCCAACAATACCGAAGTTTTAGATGCATACATCAAATTAAAAAGTGAACTGGATTTACATGAGCAAACTCTGAGATGAAAGGTATCGTTTGGTAGAAGAAATTCTTGGCCACGCTTTTGTGTAATATTTATTGGAAGGAAAAAAAATCCAGAATAACATTCATAATCCAGTTAACAGGTTAAAGACCAGTACTTCAGTTAAATCTCTTTGAGTCAGGAGTAATTATTCTCTATTGAAATGGAAAAAGAGAAAAGAGGATTTAGTAATAGAAACTAGATTTAAAGTTGGAAATCAGTCCACTGTAGGTGCTTTAAATAAGCAGCTATTTGATATAAACCCCATGAAATATCAGAAAATGAAATAATCAATATAAAGGCACATTTTTGTCATCTAGCCCTAGTAATTAACAGATTATATATATAGGCTTGGCTCGATAAGGTACTGAGTACCTTTACCTCCAGTTGAGATCAGTGAGGCTGAGGCAGACTGATGTCCATGTAGACTGGTGCAAAAACTCCCACTGATTTGGGTCAATTTAGGCCCAATAAAAATTGGGAGTGCTCAGCAACTTAGAGGATCAGGTACTGTTTGTGAAGGGGCATTGTGCTATACAGACTTAAAAGAAAATACCAGAGGCTTATGCTAAGGCTTCAGGTCAGAAGTACTTCTGACTGTATAGTGCTACCACTGCTGCATTTACTGTACTGAATGCTGCATTTCTGTTGTAGAACACTCATCTCTGGCAGTGCACAAAAGAAAATATCAAAATTTTAAAGAGATCTTAAAACAATTTTTCAAAATCTTGTACAAATGCGCTGTACTTGAGTAAGATTTAGAGACAGATTTCAACTGTGGTGCTCCCTGTCAGAGATTTATATTGTCAGCTTAACATGTGTGTAATATTATTGTCTTTTAAGAATAGTTTTACTGCATAATCTGTTCTATTAAATGAATAAATGTGAACTTGTTAAGTTTCTCTTTTAGCAAATGCAGTGTTTAGGTTTCTCAAGTTTGTGCAATATTAACTGGACAAAAATTCTCAGAAATAATTTTAGTGTGTTATAGTAAAGACTTTGGTTTGCTGAAAAAAAAATCCCAGGCTAACTAGTTGAAAGTAAGTTATTTCAGGATGCTTGCATGCAGTTCTTCTAAGCTTTAAAAGTATCTCATGATCTTAAAATTAATACTTTTTAGTAGTGTAGTATTATTTATTTATAAAAGTGTTTTATCTCGTGATAAAACAAGTAAGAAACTCAAAGTTAGGGTAGGTGTCCACACTGTCAGCTGAGCAATTCAAATGAAACCCTAAACATTTAATTTTTTTGAGGTTATGGAGGCTTTAAAGAGTACTGTTGTAAAAATGTGCTGCTTTAACAACCTTTCCTTAGCTCTAGAACTGATTAATTGCTGTGTCTTATAAAACCTGATTTATTTCATACTTTTTTCATACCAAGCATTACCATTATGAAGCTCTCCTTATAATTGAGATTAATGTTTCTGAGCAAAGAAGTGGTTTGGAGGGCTGCATTCATTTTGAGTGCTGTTCTAATCAATTTTGGATACAGCATTTCAAAATGTATCAGTCTGTATCCAAACCTGCCTTATTATTTGGAATTAACTTGTTAGTGATTAATAGCAAGCCTATTTCTTCACCAGAGGTGATTTGTTTCAAAACAAGTGTTAGGACTTCAAAGAGCTTGAGTGCAGTCAGGTGACTCAGGTGCCCTTTCTCCGGCTTGACTGAGGGTTGACAAAGTAGTTCTAGTTAGGAAAAAATGGTGTGCTTTTATGGGGAAAGAAAAAAACAAACCAAAGCAACAAAATAACACAGCCCCCCCACACCTCCCTGAAACAACAAACACCACTGCTAATCCCTACACCTATTTTGAATGGTGTTCCTTAAACTGTGCTATTGGTCTTCACATACAGTCTGGAGTGACAGGTACAATGCACAGATAGCACATAGTGATGCACAAAGACACTATAACAATGTGTCTGCTAGATTGTCTTGAAGAACAGCTTTAGTGATTGAAATTAAAACTCAGGAGGCTAGTTTCAGATGTTGAGATGTACATCTGCTGCATATTGCCTCTGTAGGTAATGAAAGGCATCTTAATTTTTTTTTTTTTTTTTTTCTTTTTCAAAAGTAGCAAAGATAGTGCTCATTTCAGTATCTGCTGAAATACTTGCACATTCCCTCTGTGCACCTTCCGGTCTCAGCTTCACTTATTCTTAGCCAGTAGTATATGGTCACACGCTGTTGCTGAGTGTGATGCATGACTGTTTAAAGTCCAGGAAAATTTCTCAGTTGGGGGGTGGGAGGGGGGGAGGTAAAAATTGCTAAACACAAGGATTATTTATTTTTTATTTATTAAAAAATTAGAAACCTCTGAAAATAATTAACACAATTGTAAGAAGATTTGTGTATGCTCTATGATTAGGATAGTGATCTCAGACGAAATTGCAGCTATTTCAGTATTTCTTGCAAGACATACTGATTGATTTCAGTGGGTCTTTTTAAGTTTGCATATTGAACTAATTACATGAGTCTTAGTTTAAGCATGCATGTAAACAATATACACAACAGCTGAAGCGTTGCATAAAAATATTTCCAGTCTTATGCAGATCAGAAGCTAATAAAATTATAAAATGTTTATGAATACCAGGTTGTAAGTGCTCCACACCACTCACCTCTTGTCTTTTTCTGTGGAAGAAACTTTGTCTATACAGATTCATTTTAATACTGTAACCAAAATAGCTGCTGCTGGAATAACATTAATTTAAACATGTGATAGAGAATACAGCACAAACTTCATCTCCATTTATCTTCCTAGATGGAGATCTGTCCCCATGATACATACTTTCATCCTACAGCATGTTTACTTTAGTTAGAAAATACTTTTTCGGCAAAGGCGATACAAGTTAAAAAAGGAGTTTAAACTTGGGACTGTTTTACACTAGTATACACTGTGGGTCTTGCTTTTATGATTTAGACTGAATTCCAAGATGTAAGTGCAAGGCTAGTTGACCTAATTATTTTAAATTTTGCAAATTGAGTCTGTGTAAGTGATCGAATTGTTGATACTTGATGTGTATGTTTGTGCCTGCAAAAAAGTTAATTTTAAACATCAGTGTCTGGAATACAGAAAGCAAACCAGTAAACTAGAAATTATAAAATGCTGTACTAGATTCATCACTGATTAACATACCCTGCAAAGTGATGAAATCAGCAAATTACCTGTATTGCTATTTACACTCGCTCGGTGTTTAAATATTTTTTCATATATTAAGTGTACATTATAGGTTATGGTAGCTGCTTCAGTTTAGTTTTACAATAGGCTTTTGTGAATACAAACGCAGTCTTGATGTATAAAAGAAGACAAGAACACGTCAACATGAGAAAAGACATGTTAAATAAATACTTGTATTCCTTTTAGAGTGACAATCTAAAATTTGTATTCTATGAATCCTTTAATTTCAAAATCTAGCTTGTATTTTTGCATCTGAATTGCAGAAGTGCAAAATATTACAACTTTGATTTTGTCTGTGATAGCATAGAAAACTGTTCAGAAAAAGAGTACTACTGTTAAAGCCTTGCTGGTGTGGAACATGGAATGTGTTGCATTGGAATCAGTAGTGCTGCTGGTGTAATTTTCCAACATTGTGTTGAATTTCTAATAGTGCTTTTTACAGCATTTAAAGCAACATTCAGAGGAACTAATGTGTCTTATTTCCTTACTTGAGTCTTAACAATTGTTAGTGTCTTAAGAAAACTACTATCAGTGGTAAAATTGGTGAAATGTAGATTTAAAAAATATTTTTCTTAGAAAGAATGCTGCATGTTGAAGTTTATAGAGGAGAAAAAAAATCAGTTTGTACATGATTTAACATAATACAACAATAGTTGCCTAAATCATAGAAGTCTTTGATATACTCTGTCTGGGTCATGGAGTGAGTGCCTGTGTAGTGGTTGAAAAAATCATCATTGCTAATAAGTGTTACTTTAGATTAGCAAATGAAAGACTGCATCGTCCTTCAAAGGCCTCATCCATTCTCATTATAATTCTTCCAACGCTTGTCTGACCTTTTTAAAGAAATCATACTGAAACTTTACGCTTAGGGTGCCACATAAATAAACTGACCAGCACTTGTCTCAAGAACTTTGTAATCTAATGGCAGGAGCAATAATACATCTCTTAATACAATTTAAAAAATTATTTAAAAATCTGTTTTCCTGATGATACATTCCTTATAAAACTAATGAGCACTGAGCAGCTTTCTGAAAGTAAAGAGTGTCACGGGTATCTACAGAAAGTCTAAAGCCAGATCATATTGCTAATATTTTTCCTCTTGGCTATGTTATTGTTAGTATGTTCAGAAAGCTTGGGTAGGTGGAGTAGTTTTTGTTTTTATGAATGAGAGCATGAAGGTTTGTGAAGCTAGGACATGCCCAGCTAAAGCAAACTGACATAGCTCTACTCACCTCAAAGAGTGCCATTTACCTTGCAGATGATAAAGAGTAGGGCTTATGATCATGAAACACTTTCAATTTAGATTTCACTTTGATTCCCTTTTTTAAAAAAAAAATAATTGAATAGTTTTCATCTTCTGTGTTATTAAATACATGGCTCATTTGAACAGCCTTTGTTGCCCCTTAAAACACAATGGCTCGGACATTATTTTCCAGAAAAGGGCATAATTCTCTTAGTGAGCTTGACAAAGAAGAAAATAATTTGTTATTAAATCAGTTTTTCTTCCAAAGACATTATTTATTCACGCTACTGAATACATAAAGTACTTGATGTCTTCCTACTCTGCTTAAGAGATATTCTTGATTTCGGTGTCAAAAGGTAGAGTAGTGTCACCCAAACCTGCGCAACTGGAACTACTGAAGGAAGATTTGATGTTCCAATAAATCAGAAGGTTGAAGTTTTGGTTACAAGTTGTAAGGATTTGTGTATTGCTTTATCAGCAAAAGCAAAGTCATTAGAAGTCTTAACATACAGGCATCAGTTAATGAACTACCCTTTTTTCATCATTGTTTCCATTTTGGAAAGCAGGGAAGTAATGTTTCTAAACTAATGGTGGAACTTGTGAAATACTGGGTCTTCTGAAATGATTGTCTAAGCTTACCCAAACAAATGGAAAGGTGGGTGGGAATGCTGGAGTTCTAGCTTAGATTTGGTTAAGTCAGACTGTTGTTAAGACAAGTCCTTAAATTTTATGTCCCTTCATCTATAACTAGTTAAAAAATAAAACTGGGCAACAGACAGTCCTTTAGTACTATAGTTTCTCATTTTTGTTTTGAGCCTGATGACTATGTGCGTGAATGAGATTGTGTAGACTGTAAGAAGGATTATTTTTCATATCTTGCTTTGCTGCTTGCAGTGGTAATACATACACCATTTCTAATTGTTTAATCTTCAAAACTAATAATTTTATTTTGATATAAATTGCTGGCAGATGAATGAAAAGCATTCCTGGCAACTTCAAACAATACCTGTATGTGTGTGTGCATGCACAGACCATAAGCACTGTGGTACAAAATTGTAGGAGGATTTTATATTTCTTTTTTTCCTTTGTTTGTCTGACAGTTGCAGAGGTGTGGATTTCAGTGGAGGCTGAATTTGACAAACCCCTGAAATACTTAGGGTGTGATGTTCATAGTTACTACCTTAGTGAAGGCTGAGAGTAGAAATGCTTGTCACCTTTCAGAAAGTTTTTCAGTCATTTATGTATTATTAGACCATGAAACAAGACTCATCTTGTAATGAAATATTTATGTTTGTGGCCTGTTTTCATCTTTCACATATTTACTGTATTCAGTAAGGGGTAGCAATCTATCTAAATGTACAATAGCCCAGAAATACATCTATGAATGATGGTGCTCTACAGAAAACTTGATAAGTGATAAGGAAAGCTTTTTTTTTTTCTTTCTCCATTCTTTCCCTTCCTTATCTTATAGTGAAAATGTATTATCAGCTCTTTCTTATCACAAAATAGTTACATTTAGAAATGTTTTAAGTGGCTTAAGAGTACCACCTTAACAATACTTAAGAATAGTACCTTATATTATTATTTTGATAATTTTATGTTAATTGTGGAGTGGCACAGTGTTAATGATACAAAATGTTAGCACTTCTAATGATATGTTTAGGAACAGTGCAGTCATTAAATTCAGTAAACTGAGTATTTGTGCCTCATAAATAAGTGCTGAATTATAATACAAAACACACCATGACCAAATTAATTAGTATGTTTAATCTAGTGAATTCCAGCTAGGCTGCATACAAAATGGACATGTATTTAATTTCTAAATTTAATATTAGCTGCATAAGTCAACTCTCACTTATTCAATGCTGAATTAGTAATAGAAATTTACTGTCTTCTGCTGTTCTATGTAAGTTGTTTGTGTTGTTTTGTTTTTGTGTTTTTGGCGGTTTTATTTATTTTTTTTTTAAAGCAAGTTATTTTAACTCTGTTGGAGATTTTAAACATTATCATTAAAAAGGGGATGCAAGTAGTGATGTTCCCCCCTGCTCTGCCCATATATTGTCAGCAGGAGGTGGCGTTCCTGAGGTCCAAAGTAAAAAATCCATTCAGTCAAAGTAGTGACAGTCATTCAAATTAGTTCAGCATTTTAGGACAGTGTATTTTGTATTTACTTATTTGATGTAAGCTCTTCTGTTGGTTGCTTTGCTATGATCATTATTGTATTAGATTTTATTTATCCAGGGAGAGTCAAAATCTTTTTTTTTCATTTGAAAGCTTTATTTTTCAAAGCGTGCATAAAATACAAGATATTTATTTATTTACCTCTGAGTACCTCAGTTTTTCTTCTAAAATTATAAGTATTGGTTTTTTTGTTATGTGAGTTAAAGAGTATACAGATGTTCTTGAACTCAGCTTTCGAATTCTTAAATGTGAATTTAGGACAGAAATAGGAAATTGCGTGGTTTGATGGGTTTGGGTCTAATTCCACAAATCTCTATATAGTCTGTTCAGTTGGTAGTTCCATTGACTTCAATGAGATTGTGTAGTGAATAGGTATTGTGCCTGTGATCAGTGGAATATAGTCTTAGACTCATGCTTTCAGAGAATATTCTGTTTTAAATGAGAGTTTAAGAATAATCAACATGGGTTTTCTTTTGGTGGTTTTTTTTTTTGTTTTTTTTTTCCCTTGATACTGAATTACACCCCCACCCCATCCATAGCTTGATATGTATGCCTTGGCATTGCAGTTTTTCAGTGAATACTTGACTAAAAATGACTTGAAGTATTTTTTTCTTTTTAATGGAGAGTCCATAAAGCACTGAGCAGTCTGATCATACTCTGCTTCTCAGTCAAACCTTATTGTTAAATACATTTAAGGTAATTTCCCCTCCCCACCCTGCATTTCCAATAAGCAAATCCATTGGTCGTTTACTTGCTGGATCACACAAATGAGCGCACTTGTCCAAAAGGGGGCACAATGAGGGTATGCCTCTTATAGTGTGGTAAGCACGGTGCTGTAACTTCTCCACATGCTGGGAGACAGTCATCTATATGGCTTAACTCTTTAAGAGCATCCTTACAGCTTTTTGATCTGTGCCTTTTCATGTTCTCCTAAAGAATTCTTGGGCATGATTTTGCCGTTAAAACTTGGGACACTTTCTTGGGACCATTTCCCATAAGCACTTTTGCTTCTTGATTTAGAGGTTAAGACATTTTGCTAGTGCAAGCCTGGTTTAATTAGGCCTACTTTTAGCAGCATTTTAGATGATGACCTCCAGAAGACCTTTCCAACCAAAATTATTCTGTGTTCCACACCTAGTGGCTCCATCTTAGGCATGTCGAATTTATTGTTTGGGCATCACGTCTGAATTCAGTGTTGCTAATGCTAATTCCATTGATCACATTTGCAAGAATAGTTTGGTTTAATAGGTTCAGAATTAAAATTATTTTGTTCCTCTTTGAATCAGTTTTAATGAGCTCATGTTACTGCTTTGTAACCTGTTGTAGGGGTAAGTTGCTTGTATTAAGACAGTTCCTGTTAAACTCATCAAGAGGATTTGTGGGAATAGACCAGCACAATGGGGACTCTGTGTTAGAAACATCAAGTATTTCTTGAAAAGAACTATTTTACTTTGGAAGGTAGTTTTGTTGTTGTTTCTGTTTATATTTGTTTGGGCTTTTTTAATTTCATGGATTAACCACAGAAAAGAGCTATGTTTAAAAAGTCTTTTTTTCAGCACTTTTGAAATCTATAATCATTAAGTGCAGTAAGTTACTCTGCTCTAGAAACTTGATAAAATTAATTCAAATGTTAAAAAAGAAAATAAGAAAAAAAGACCCCAAAACTTAATTTTAGTGCACACACCTTCTAATTATTATGCAATGCTAACATAACAGAATTTCATGATACTAGTTTATGTTAAATGCACAATCATAGAATTATAGAATTACTTTGGTTGGAAAAGATTTCTGCAATCATCAAGTCCAGTCATTAACCCAACACCACCATGGCTTTTAAACCATGTTTTGAAGTGCCATGTCTATGCCTCCAGGGATGATGACTCCATCACCTCTCTGGGCATCATATTCCAGTAGTTAGTGTTACTGTTTCTGGGCAACATCATGTATGGAACCCAGATGAACATCTTTGTATTATGAGACTGGACTAAAGATGATAAGAGACTTATGGCAGATTTGAGATTCTCATATTATTTTTTCTAAAGGTGGAGGTTTTTGGTTTGTTTTTTTTTTCATATGGTTTCTTGCAGAATGTAACAAGCTACGATGCTGAGATTTTTTAACAGTGATGTAAAACCACTTTATATCTTAGACTTTAAAGCATTTACTTAGCATAGAACTGAACAGCAATTATGTATCTGAAGTGGAAGGCGTGTGGGCTGTAGTCCACCAAGTACAAGCAGTTAACTGAACCTTAAGGGTGGGTGCCTTATGAAGCACTTTCTCTGCAGTGCTTCGGTTTCATACCCACTCAATAGAGGAAAATAAATGAAACGGCCTACAAGGGATCTCATCTGTCTGAGGTTTGGCACCCAAATGGGTTATCTTTCTGAAGGTCTTTAAGGTATGTCATGACCTTCTCTCCATTGCTTTCAAAGTTGGACAGTTACTGCAGCAGTGCTGCTTTGTGAGATGCCTTAAGCATAGGCTCAGTTTAATGATCTAAGCTAAACAGACTGGATTTCAGACATACTACCTCAACCAAAAGGGCATCAACAGCTGTCAGAACCTTGTAAAACTCATACAAATGTTAAGGATTTCTTTAACTGGAACAACAATAATTGTTTTCAGTTTTGCTTCATTTTTTTAATGTTGTAACTGAAATCACATTACACGTATTTCCAAACTGTTGTTTGATCATCAGTTTGTCGGTTGACTGTAGTCCCCGGGTATAAAGAAGACCTTAGACTTCTACGTTATGATACATTAGAAACAAATGTTGCTGAAAATATCGAGAAGTGTTTGGATTTTTTCCTTTTTTTTTTTCCTTTTTTTAAAAATTAATTTAAGCTTGGGCTTAAACTGGTATTGATTCAGGGGAAAAAGAGTGTACATTTCTTCATAAAGAAATTAAGTGATAAGCACTGTATCTACTGTTATTTTGAATATTTTTGCTAAATGCAATTAGAATACTTTTAAATGGGAAAGTGTGCAAAAATTTGGTTAAGTGCATTTTACTATTAAAACTCTCCTAGCTCGCTGATATTTTAATGAATGTAACTATACAGTGGGTCTAGACTTTTTCCTCAGAACATTTGTGGCATACTTAATTAAATTCTGTGTCCTACAAATCAAAAGTACTAGGGATTCTGAAAGCTTGGTCTTAATATTCTTCTTTGTCCTGCATTGTGTCATTCACATGCCTGTTTCACTCAGCCCTGTTGAATTTCTCCCTGATGGCTGAAAATGACTGCTAGATACCAATTTCTACTTCCGGAAGATGTGTTATATGGTTTTTGTGTGACAAGCGCAGGAGCTGCTTGTTCTTCTGTCTCATCTACGGTGGTTCATAACTGTCTTAAAAAACAGTAAGGCTTTGGTTTGATTAACATTTTAAGCTTTCATAAGCTGCCAGTACTTCCTTCAAAAATAGAAAATTGTTATCCTGTACCCTTTACAAGCCTGTCCTTCATTCTTGCCCTCTCCCTTGTATAAGCTTAGCTGTATGCTTGGCTGTGTACAAAATTAAAAGCTGTGGTACACTTGAAAAATGTCATTCAGATTTTTAAATACAATTTTTAATTATTTTTTTTTATTTTTCACCAGCTCCAGCATTGTGGCAGGTGCAAGGCAGGAATATAAGAATAGGACTACCTTTTCAATTTATTTTAAAAAAGTACACCAACCAAGATTTTCCTGCTTAATGAAATTAAAAGCACCTACAGGAGAAAAGGAACTCTTACAAATGGGTTTTAAACACGATTTTTGTCTCTGTGAATTGCTTTGTTTCATACTCATCATCGTAGCAGTAAACTTTTGTGACTAAGCTGATGAAGAGGGTCCACAAATAAGAGAGAAAACTAAAATGCAAGACTACCTTTTTTCCTTTTGTTTTGTTTCCCCTATAGTAACTGTATGTGTTCATGCATATGGTAAGGCCACATGCATTTTTATTGGTTTTGGTTTTTGTTTTTTGGGGATTTTTTTTTTCCTTTTTTTTTTTAAATATATATATATACTTTTTTACAGAAGGAAGAATAATGATAGTGAGATTACCTTGCTCTGTAATCAAATTGCAGTCATTCTCCAGGAGTTCAACCAGCTCTGGAAGGCAAGTCGCAGCACTCAGCATGTGTTTACAGAGGACATAAGAGGGCTCATTTCTCTAGACCACACATTTCTATATTCAAATGTGTTTGGGGTTTTTTGTTTCTTTGCTTTTTTATTTAAAAAAAAAAAAAAAAAGCAGTATAGTGTCAATGCTACCAGTGCTTGTGTTGGTGACTTGTGCTTCTCAGAAGTTTTCAAGGTAATACTAACCTAGAATTTATTGTTTTGTCTGCTAAACATAAACTTCATTTCATAATGTAGCTTTCCCTAAAGTCTTTGCAAATTGTTTAAAACTGAGCTTCAGGGTTGCAGGGAAAGCAGATGCAGCTATTTATGTACATTTTCCTGCTGCCCACCTGTTTTGCTTTCTGGACATGCATATATAAGTGGATCACAGGAGTTTTCACATTTTAACCCTACCCTTTAGTACTAGCTGATGTGACAGCAGGTAATTCTGCATCCCATGATGGACTTAGAGTCATGCCTTGTGCAACCTTGCTATTCCATTTTTTCCTGAAGGAGGTCATCATCACTTAGCTGTAGGTTATGATACTGATGCTTTTATTTTTTCTGTTGAAGTTCTGCTTCCCATTAAGAACTTACCTAATGCTTAGGGTGTGCATGTGAGTAGGGAAAATCTTAGAGGTTTCTTTAATCTGCAAGAAGTATCCTTTTCCTTCATTCCTGCTGTTCCTCTTGTGCTGACATGAGTACTGGTACGGCTTTGTTCTGAGCCAGAATTTATCTGACTGAAAGACTGTAATTTCCCACCCCACCCCCCCGTAAAGTTAATTTTCCTTTTCCTCTTTTTGAGTTAAGTCTTTGCTAGCTCAATTTGCAAACTGTCTTTTTGGTGCCACAGTACCGTTGCTAGTGCTGGCATGCAAGAGGAGGGAATCAGTGTCTGAAGCTGTGAATAAGATCTTGCTAAAAAGGCTGGGAATGCACTTTAAGAAGAGATTACCTGGCATTAAAGTGAGCCATATAGTGGCTCAGCTACATGATGTAGTAGCATGCAACTGCAACGTGAATGCATGTATATATATATATATATATATATTGAAAAGCTAAGACAGGCAAAACATGGGCACTTTCTGCTTGTAAGATGTTAACCCACTTCCTATCTCAAATCTGAGTTTAAATGTATGCATCCTTTTTTTTTTTTGATCTGACTTCTATCTTTATCTCAGAAGGAACAGTTGCTAGTTGATGGTTTGGGTCAGCTTGTGGTCCTGAACGACACAGGGCTGGTTTTTTACATGCAAAGGGAAGAAATATAAAATGAAGACAATGTGGCAAAGTAAACAGTTCCAGAATTAAATATAGTAGATAACCAACCCCACCATTCAAATCCTTGTCTCTCAGGTTGGCGAAGGCACAGTATTTCTGATGTAATTCAGCAGATTATTCTTGTACTCATGGATATCCTGGGCTCACTCTCTAAAGATATGCATGCTTGTCTTCCCCAGTAAGAGCAGGATGATTGCTTTGATTGCAACTTGCAACACCATTTTCACAACAGCCGTTCTCAGTAGTTCATTAATAAAAGTTATCAGTGGAGTTTATTAGGTGTGATAAAACCTGTGAAGTTTACTTTTATTTTACAGACCTGAAGACTAGGGCAATGAAAAATGATCTGCTCATAGGACCATAAGAACCTAAGAGTGGAACCCTCATATAAAGTGACTCCTAATTAGGCTGTATGGAAGATTCATATTCTTTAGAGGCTTATTTTTGTCTTGCTTGTAACTTTGACCGGGTGCATTAATTTGTCTTATGGTTTTCTGTAAGCAGTCACACATAGTTCTGCATAGAAAGAAGATATGTCAAGCTGTAGTTTTAAGTTGCTTGTCCTCAAATACAACCGTGCTTCAAAGTGGAAGACATTTTCATTCAATTGCTTTGGTTTGAAAATCGCTCACCACCATTTCTTCCTAATTGCAGTATGATTAAATTCCCTTGCAAAGCTTTGCTGGCTGTATGCAAAGAAATGAGGTGCTGACTAGCCACATTGTGAATATTTTTAGGTGACAGTCTCAGCAGCTCACACATTTTAGTATGATTTTCTTGCTGCTGCCATTGGTAAAACAGTGAATGGCTTTGAGTGCATGTAGTAGCACAGACAAGGCCTTAAATTAAGCGATCTCAAAACTGTATCCATGCAAATGTACAGTGCACCTTCTGAATGCGGATTTGTTCCTTTTTTCTGTAATGCCATAAACAGAAAACGAAAAAGTCGTTGAGGTGAAATGCTTTGTATCTAGTCACTAGCTGAGAACATCGTTTAATTTGAGCAATAGAAGGCTGTTGTTTTGGTGTTGCAAAACTGTTATTAGGTAGTTGACTTAGAGGTCACAGTTAAAATGAGTATAAAATTAAAACTTGTATCTTCCCCCCATTCCCTCAAAAGTCTAAGAATGTACATGAACAACTATATGAATGTACTTCTGTCTGACTTAGAATCTGCTACTTCAAATTTAAGTATATAATTTTAAAAATAATTTATTAGGTTCCTTTTCTGAATCAGAAGATTACTTTTATGTTTATAGTTGCGGCTTAAGGGAATTTTTATGTTGTGTCATGGATGGATCAAGGAAAGGAAACATTATAAAGATATTGACAACATTTTATGCCTTAACATGCTTCTCTGTGAGGAAGCACTAGAAGAAAAGATTATGATGTAGAGCAGCATCCTCCAGTCATGAACCAGTCTGGGTTTTACCTATTCAGAAAAAGACTAAAACTGTGTTGTCTAATAATAAACTATGACAATTCTGACATTCATTGATAATTCTGGCATTCTTCTCCTTTTTTGCCATGTGAACCTGATAGAGCAAATGTTGTTCCAGTTTATATGCTTACTGTTGAGTCCTAATGGGTTTTTACCCCCTTACTAGTTTACTGACTGGAGTAGTTAATATTAACCTGGTTTGAAACAGTGGCTGAGGTGTGCTAAGATAAAAGAGATTGGATGGAAGTGGTTGAGTGCTGGTTGAGTGAAACTCCTCTGGAGCTGGGGGAAGATTGAGTGCAGAGCTCGATCTTTTCAGGTCCATAATCTGTGTCTGTTACACACCCTTTCACGTCTCAGTGTGAAAAGCCTAGGGATGGAGGATGCAGCTCGCCAGAAGGGATTGTGGTTTCGCAGGGAAAAAACCATCTTGAGAATTTTTGATCAGGTGGTATATTCATTGTACATTTAGAAAGTTCTCAGACAACAACTGAGATAAAAAAGGCATACTCATCTAGTGCTTAAAGCATTTAGTCTCCAAAGTCTCCTGTGCTTTGTGAGATTCAGGACAGCTTACTTTAACAGAAAGTGTTTCACCCAGCATCTTTCCTCAGATTTCAGTTACACGATGTCCTTGGAAAAGTAAGATTAGAGAAGTAAGATTTTTAAGCTGTCTTTACGAAGAGAATCGTTTGCCCACGGTGAACTGTGAATTACGAACTGCAGCTTTATATATTGCTTTAGTACGTAGGTCATTGTCCAGAAGGCAATGGAATAAATGCAGTGTCCTCCAGAAAGAGTCAGAAAATTGAATTCCACTTGTAAGAAATGCTCTTTCTCTTTCTTCTACTGTCAGCTGATCATTAGTGATTTGTGGTGCATGTCCAAGATGGTTGTGAGTTGTCCATAAGGATGGCTAGATTACTTTGCGGCTTTTTCAGCTTAACTTTTGTAGGCTGCTCTGGCTCAGTGTCAGTTTGATTTAAAGCCTTTTTTTTTTGTTTTTCACTAGTGTAATTCTTTTACTGCTTTCTCATTTCCATTTGCAGTTATTTTGGAGTGATGTACAGAAAACGTCTGTCTGACTATGGAGTTTTTAGTATTCAGCATTGATGAGATGTTTAATGTAATACTTGTTTCTGGAAAACACATGGTACTCAGTGATCCTGTTTAGCTATTGTAGTTGTTATTTCTCATTTTAGACTTCAGAGTGCCTAGAGGGGCTTTGTGCTCTGCTGGCTGGAGTTTCTTACTGCTATTGTACTTGGAATGGAGTGTGTTCAGGACAGAAGTAAAAGCTTGATCAGTTGGCACGAGGCTAACAAATGCAGTGGGCTGCAGGAGAAGTCGTGCAGTTCTGGTGCTGATGCCAAGCAATTATATTAGATGGTTTTTCAGACTTCAACAGATTTGAGGGCCAGATGATTGTATCTGCTGACATGAATCATAATGATGCAGCCCTGTCCCTGTGATTTCAGTGAAACTGAAGGTTTTCCTCCTGAGGTGAGCAATCGAGGTGTTTGACTGGCTGATTGTTTCAGTAACTCAGAAATCTGAAAGTGGGAATATCTGCCAATTGAAATTGATACTGTGCATGTTCCTAAGTATTGGACTATCAGTGTAGGATACTGTGTCCTTCTGAAGCAGTAAGGACATTTTAGTTAAGCTGTCTAGTATGAAGGTAGACATATGCCTGTGAGGTCTGTGTCAGGGTAACAAGTGCACTTGAAGTAATATGTCTTCAAATGCTGACCTAGTCTGAACAGCGGTGGTAGAGTGACCTTGCAAGTGTGCATCTCCTCTAACTTTGATACAGGGGTCATTTTATATGCTGTTTTCTTTGTAAATCAGGTTGTCTGTGTCTTCTGCAGAGTCTACATTTTTCTATTTCAAAACTTTTTGTGTAAACAACTTTTTTTTTTACCTTGTATTGCAGAAATATGTGTTAAAGGGTAATATTTGATATGAAAAGAAACAAAGCTGGTCTTTGTAAATCAACAGCTTATTCTTGTTACAATATTATGTTACTAAGAAAATATTTCTACTTACTCGTGTAGAAACGAGCAATTATATAAGCCTACAAGCAATTATATAAGCTTACAAACATTTAAAAAGGAAACAGATCATTTTATAGATAGCTGTTCCACTACTTTGCTATCCAGTTTCTTCCTCCAAACTGTTGCTGTGCATTACAGATGGGGTATGATATGCCAGATGTGCAAAAACCCCAAAATTTCAAGTAAAGTAAGGCAGATTAGTTTTAATTTTTGTTATCATAGTGATTATGCAGCATTTAATCACAGGACAACTTTCTTCCAGTGTCAAGGCACTGAACAGCTTGCATTTGTGGGAAAGAAGTGGCAAAATTGATGGAACAGTCTGTTCCTGACGATGTTCATTTCAATGCCCCAGAATATAGCTTTCAGTGTCTCTGCTGCTGGAGTGTACCCGAAATGGATGGGACAGAAGGAACAGCCTGGATCTTCATGTGTTAAAGTGAGGAAATTAAAATTTAAACCTCATTTAGATTTGAAATTAAGTGGGTTAGCAATGCCTGTGGAACTCAAAAGGGGGGAAAAAAGGTGAGTCCTCCCTATCATGCAACCCTCTGAAAGAAGCTGCATGTGTTCATTGGAATATTGAAGCAGACAAACAGAACAGGCTTTTTTTTTGGCAATACCCTAAACTCAGTTGAAAAGTAAGGGGGGAAAGGAAGACATTGAAGTCTAAGAAAAAAGACATGTTGAATTTAAAATGTATCTCTGAGAATATTTAAGAGTGAAAAACGCTGTGCCATCTTGCAAGGAGAAAATATCTCTGGTATTACCAAGACCAGTGGGCTCTCCATGTTATCTGCTGAAATTCTGAACTCTCAAGGGTAACCCTAATTCATCATCTAATTTTGCAAGAGTTAACAGAATTCCTGGTAAGGTACCAGGAATCATGTTGCTGATATGCATTTATTATTTCCATTTCCCATTTTTCCACATGTGACCTATCTCTGATCCCTTTCAAGCTGGAAAGAAGGATCCTGTTGACTTGGACAATTTATGATCAGGCATGTTTTATAAAGGAGATATTTTTAAACAAATGCAGGCAGAAAAATTATAACTTTGCTTATGAATGTCTTCTACTCACCTTATTGTGAAAATGCCATGAAATGGTAGGTTCAAAAATGTATATAGAACAGGACTTTAAAACTTGCGCATATGTGTAAAGCCATAAATGTTAGTAATTTCTTTAATCCATTAAGATAATGTTATAAAGGTGCTGTGTTTCATTCTACTCAGTCAAAACTGGAGCTGTTTATGCTTCCTGAGATCCACTGAATCACAAGTGGGTAGGTGTCTGTTGCAGCAAAGTGGAATGACATCCTACCTTCCTGGCTCTATTGGACTGCTTGGTGGTTGTGTTTTTGGGTTTGTTGTTGATCGATTCATCAGTCCTTTAACCAGAAGACTGAAGTAGACAGCTTTGCAACTCATTCCTGACCTTTGACCTTTTTGACTTAGGTGAAAACACCATGAACCACAACTTCTGTCAGTGTGGTACTTATTTTCAATAATGCACCTGGGGCATTCAGTCATATCAACTATCCTTTCCAAGGAAGACTGTTCCTAAGTATACACTTTGATTTACTCATATGATACATTATTTGAATAAATTATATTTTTATAGAAACATACACAGAAAATTTAACATAATTTTTTTTTTTTTATTCTCCTGAAGTTTTTATTACAGAATCCCAGAGTGGTGGGGTTTGGAAGGGAACTCCAGAGATTATCTAGTCCAATCCTCCTGCTAAAGCAGGTTCGCCTAGATCAAGGTGCATAGGAACATGTCCAGGTGGGTTTTGAAAGTCTCCAGAGAAGGAGACTCCACAACCTCACTGAGCAGCTTGGTCCGGTGCCTCGGCATCCTCACAGTTTTTCCTTATGCTCCAGTGAAACCTCTTGTGTACTAGCTTGTAGCTGTTGCCCCTTGTCCTATGACCGGACACCGCTGAAAAGAGCCCAGCTGCACCCTCTTTATGCTCACCCTTTAGATATTTATAAGCATTGATAAGATCCCTTCTCTATCTTTTCCACACTGAAGAGCCCCAGATCTCTCAGCCTCTCATTGTAAGGGAAATGCTTCACTCCTCTAATCATCTTTGTAGCCCTCGGTTTGACTGCCTCCTTTAGTTCCCTGTCTCTTGAACTGGGAAGCCCAGAACTGCTCACTACTTAAGGTGTGGTCTCACTGGAGCAGAGTAGAGGGGAAGGGGAACCTCCTTCAACTTGCTGGCCACAATCTTAATGCACCCTAGAATGCTGTTGCCTTTTTTGCAATGAGGGCGCATTGCTGGCTCACACTGAACTTGTTGTTCACTGGGCCTCCCAGGCCCTTCTGCTTGGAGCTGCTTTCCAGCAGGTCAGCCCCCAACCTGTACTGATCCATGTGGTTATTTTTCCCCAGGTGCAGGACTCTACCTTGTTGAACTTCATGAGATTTTCCTCCACCCACCTCTACAACTTGTCCAGGTCTTGCTGAATTGCAGTACAGACTCCTGGTGTGTCAGCCACTCCTTCCAGTTTTGTATCATCAGCAAACTTACTGGGAGTACACTCTGTCCTTTCATCCAGGCAGTTGATTATGATGTTAAACGAGACTGAACCCAGTCGTGACCCCTGGGGAACACCACTAGCTATGGGCTTCCAACTGTACTGTGCACCGTTGATCACAACCCTTCGTGCTATATTATTCAGCCAGTTCTCAATCCTCCTCACTATCCACTTATCTAACCCACACTTCCTAAACTTAGCTATGAGGATGTTATGGGAGACAGTGTCATAGTATTTTAGAATTGTGTTACATCGTTTTAAGGTTAAAATTATGTAAAAAGTAAAAATTATTTTAAAAATCCCATAGCTGCAAAGTAAGCTTAATATGTCCCTCAAACCATGTGATATTTAAAAAATACCAGTATGGCTTAAGTTCCAGCCTTACCCCTTGCACTTCTCTAGAGAAAAGACAAATACAGGATCTTTGACCTTCTGTTTATCAATGAACTAATAAGACATTTCCATTGTAGTAACAGTTTCTATGTACTTTCCACTGTATCTTGCTAATAGAGCAGGTTTGTTCCATTGTGGGTAAGAATATTTAATCCTTGAAAGCTGACATATATACAACACAAAACCATGTCAGCTACAGCTGTTTCCAAACATCAGTAACAAAATTATAGATGGTTTTGAAGCTTCTGTGGTGGAAATGAATACATTTGAGGATTCAACTTGCTGACAGTGCTTATGTAATTTAATCTTGCCATCTGGAAGAAAGTAAACATTTTTTAGGAAATTAAAGTTAAGGTAGCAAGCCCCTTGTGGTTTCTGGCTGCTGCAAATAAGTTGAACTGAGTTGATGGAAATCTTCAATAAGGTGGTTATATTTAAAAGACAAGTGCATTGATGCATAAAATTGTTTCGTAATATCTGCTTCATTAACTTGCTGGCTTTTTTAATAGATACATTTCTTCTGCTTAGACAAAAGTAGAATTTTTTTTTTTTTAGTGTAATGTGATAAAACATTCATTCTGCAAGCATATGCTTGTTATAGGTGTAACTGAAGCAGTTACATAATGGCTTTATTTTTCTGTTCTTTTTTCCTAGTCCTTATTTTCTCTCTCTCCTTCCCCCCCCCCCCCCCTTCTATATCATAGAATAGTTTGGATTAGAAGGGATCTTAAAAATTGTCTGGTTCCAACCCCACTGCCATGGACACCTTTGACTAGGCCAGGTTGTGCAAGGCCTCATCCAGCCTGGCCTTGAACACCTCCAAGGAGGGGACATCCATGTCCTTCCTGGGCAACTTGTTCAAGTGTCTCACCACCCTTAATGTAAATAATTTCTTTCTAATCTCTGGTCTAAATTTGCCCTCTTCAACCTTAAATCCATTCCCTCTCCTCCTACAAACCCTTGTAACAAGTCCTGGCTTACTTGTAGGCCCCCTTCAGGTACTGGAAGGCCACTGTGGGATACCCTCAGAGGCGTCTTTTCTCTAGGCTGAATAGCCCCAACTCTCACAGTCCGTCAGAGGGCTGGAGCAGAGGTGCTCCAGCCCTCTGATCATTGTCATAGCCCTTCCCTGCACCTGTTCCAGCAATCTGATGTCCCTCTTATGCTGGGGATGCCAGAATTGGATGCAGTACTCCAGGTGGGATCTCATAAGATATGATGTTTTGCATCTCATATGCCTACCTTTTTTTCCCCCCTCTTATTCATCTTCTTTATTAATCTGTGAGATTGTGTAAACTCCATTTCTTTAGAAAATGAAGCTAAAACATAGAAAGAAATAACAATCTCACCATACATTCATCAGACCCCCTGTAATAATTTTTAACTAGTTAGTCAAAAAAACACAATTCAGAAAAAGATTCCAAAGGCCTTGAGATCCCATAATGAGTTCAAATGGCTTGGTAGACAGAAGGATACACCTTAATAGTGCCGTAAACCATGGGCTGTATGGAGAGAGAAGAAAAGATTAGAGAGACCTGTGGCAAACCAAGGTTAATTAACTATACTGCTCATAAAATCACTTAAATGCTAGCCCTTTTCCCTTGCTATTCATCATTCTGTCATTTTCAGTTTGCCATCTGATGAGAAGTTTTACACGTTGAGTACAAGATACTTTTCACAATCGTTATGGTCTAAAACATTTATACATACAAGGCGCTTCTGTTAGGAAGCTGATTTTAAAGCTACATAACTTGATGAAATGGCCAGTGTCAGCCATTTTGCTGACAGATTTTATGACTGGTGGAAGTGGATGAGACAAAATTACAGTAGAGCACATGATAGTTTTAGTTTAGCCTTTAGATTTCGAGGTTTAAGATAATCTTTATCTGTGTGAAGGATATTTACTGGTTGCTTGGTTTGTTTTATTATTCTTGAATGAAATCCAAAATTCTCAGGTCATTTAAGAGAATCTCTATATTATGCAGCATTTGTTAAGAAATCTAGGATTTTGTGATAGTATCAACAATGACACAAGCAGCTGGTATGGTGGTGGTGCCCTTGGTTCCCTAAGGGCAGGGGCAGAAAAAAATGTAGCAGAAATATGAACTCAGCAAAAATATCTTGGTAATAATAAACAGAGAACAACACTTTGCAGTGTTCTTTGAAGAGTCTGTAAAACCAGAGAAAACTATAGGCTGTTCTGCTTATCTTTGGTGTCTAGTAACTTCAGCTAGTTCTTTCAACCTGTTTTTCTTCTGTTCTTTAAGATCATATCATTCCTTCTTGATGTCTAAATCCTCTTGCTTTGCTCTCTTCTGCTAGAAGCACTGCTTTATTTACTAAAGCTTATACAAGCATGATAGTGTTCTGCTAAAATTAAAAACACCAATGCCATATAGGAGCTTGTCACATAGTGGGATTTTTAAACTAAAATACCCAACTTCTTCATATTCAATGGAAGCTGCCTGTCAACATCTTTATGGGTATGAGTAGGCCTTTAAAAAAGTTCTATCTCTAAGCCTTCATAACTGAACCTAATATTCAAAGTTGCTGATGTACTTCTGAAATGTAAACCTCATTCTTGTGAAACTGCAATGAAGATCTACATGAAAATTAGATAGGATGTTACTGGAGAATATCTCATTTAGGTTTGCTACTTAATGTAAGCAACAATTTTAGAAATGTTGATTTGGTTTTTATTGTCTTGCATTATAAACCTAGCTAGTTAGCATCCAAATCATGCCATGTTCCAACTCTGTCAAGTGACCTAGGCATTTGGCTTGAAATAAATATACAGACGGGTGAGTTTGTAAACATTTATAACTGTGCCCTGTGTTAAATAAGGGCTATGCTTTATTTTCATGCAGTAAAATTCAATTAGTTGCAAGTCAGGTTTTGCTTTACTTGTAATTAGTTTAGCATATAATTATTCTGTCTAATAGCAATCTGAAATCTGCAAGCATTTTGATCTTATTCCAAGTTTAAGAAAAATACTCTTAGATGTATTCTATCAGTAGCAATAATAGAATCTTATTAGTCAACCATATTACAGACTGTAAATCTTTTAAGTGACTGAAGCAGTGTTTCATTGTGCTGCATTAAGGAGATGTATAAAAATGTTTATGTTGGACTTGTTTTAGTAGATGATTAGGAAAAAAATCGACTTGGATTTTCTTGGTGAACTTAATATTTGCTGTTTGATTCTTAGCTTTTTTCATTTTTATTTCAAAGTTAATTTTAAAACTCTGACTTTCATAAGATATAAATGGGGACAGAGTGTGTGGAAATACAAACCTTTCAATTTAAAAAATGGATGTTTAGTATATCTCATAATTTTCACAAAACTGTTATTTCCTAATAAAAGTTGTTATAGTGGTGTATGGTCATTTTTGGACCAATGTCTTGTGTCTTCTGTCTTTTGGTTGAGGCTGGCTGACATTTCTAAAGAAGTTGTTCTGCCAAGAAGTCTTCTGTCAGCTCTGTCTGTGGATTTCCTTATAGGAACAGCATTACAGCAAAAGATAAATGCAGGGAGTCTGGCGTGTTATTAGCTGCAGTGGAGTAATGAGAAGCTGAGCTTCTGTTCTCACTTCCAGTCCAACCCAGCTTATTTTTCACAGGTACCATTACTATCAGTGGTTTAAAATATTAGCTACTAATAATGTTGCTCTAATTTAATTTTTACCTGTATTATTAAGGTGCTTACATGTTTGCTTCATTAAAGGGCTCATCCTGTTCTTTGCTGATTACTTCATCAGCTGATAGTGTAGAAATTCTGACTAATCAGAGTATAGGGAATGACACTTTCCAGAGTATTGAATAAATCAACAGTAAACAGCCTTTGTACTTGATGGATATCTGTCTTTGGGAAGCTCTATGGTGTGATTGGGAGGAATAAATGACTTCACAACTGGATATTGACACTTAATACTTTAGACTAAGTAGGAATTGCCTAATTTTTAGGCAATAAGATTTTCAGTTCCTTTTGCTTTTGCTGTTACCTGCCCCATAACATTCGCAAATTTAGATATTTCTATTAGCAGGCACATCATGTGAGTTAACTTGTCATTCACCTCTCCAAAATTCCTGTTTTAGAAGAATGAGTAGGGTACAGTCCTTAATTCTGTTCCAAGGTGGCTTTTTTTTCCAGAGCAATCATATTGATATTATCTGGCATATTTTTAAAGTATTTTACAAGAACCGTGCATTTAGTGTATGTTCTTACACGTTCAATTATGTGTCTGTAAATACTTGTGTATGCAGCAATTAACAACCCAACACTGTCATTATAGAACTCAACACTGTATGTGTTTGTATGTGAGTATATGGATAATACAGAACTAAAATCTTAAACTGTGAAACTCAGTTGTATAGAAACTAAATAATTTGCATATGCCCACTTGTAAAATGCCATTATGCTAAGGTCTTGGTGTCTAATGGAAGTTCTCATAAAATTATTGTTAACTTAGTGTTAATATCTGGAATAGCAGTAGGGAAAATAGAACTTTTCTTGGTGGTTTGCTACCTCCCCAAGTGAAACGAACCAAGAAAAAAATTTAATTCTCAAATGAAAAAAGGGGAAAATAATGTTACTTAGAGTAGTATATTTGTATTTTATTTTTAAGCATCTAGACTACTTAAAACCTTGTTTTTAAAAGGCACACTTTTGGAATTGTTGGACCTAACATTTGGAACCCAAATGTGATAATAAAAGCAAAAGTCAAATATATTCCTGTTATTGCTTAAGTTACTGTAGTTAGAAGATGGATGTAGAAATGGCTCAAAATATGCAGCTGGTTTACAACAGAGACTAGTGTAAGTTATGAATAAATACTTGGAAATGTTTTGTCTTTAAATTGAAAGGAGTCTTAAAAAAAAAGTGATTCAATTCAGTGTGACAAATGAAGTATGAATTCCATCTTGAGATAAATAAAAGGAAGGGCTTTTATTTTTGTTCCTTTAACCATATTTTACCCAAACATATGGATATTGTATTCTGTACTAAACAGTTTCAGAAGATCAAAGTTGCCAGTCATTGGAGCCTGTGTGCATTTTCTAGGCCACAGCCACTGAGCTGAGGGAAGCAGAGAGATGTGAAAATCTAGAATAATAGAAAGCATTTGCATCTAATAAACCTGAATTTCAACTGTATGCTTGGAATTAGAGAAGGGCATATAAAAGGGAAGGTATCTCCTCTGCAGCTCAGAAACAGTCTCAGAGGGCCTTGCAGCCAATTAGGGGATTTCCTACAGATATCCACAAAGAGAAATAATCCAGGATTTTTCTCACGTGATAAACAAAGACAGAAACTCAATTTTTGACTCAGTATGATCCTTATATTTTCTGTAGCTACAGAGGTATATGCTTATATGGGCAAAAATTATTAAATATCCATCTCAAGTAATCAGCTTGTAATTACCATCTTTTTTATTTGTATTGTGGTAGAAATAAGCAGCACTGTAGGAAATAAAAGCAGATTTCTGCTAGATGTAGTGTAGTAAAGGTCAAGAACAAGATATCAGGAAAAGAGTTTCATTATTGGGAAAAAAAAAAAAAAAGTTTTCCAGAGCAAAGATCTGGTGATTTGGGTTTTTTTCAAACCCCTCTTTTGAGGCAACTTACTGGCCTTACTGTCTAATTACTGACTGAGCAAGAAGTCTTCAGGTTGATTTATATGGTGTCTGTTGAGTAAGCAAGCTTGCAAATTCCTACTTGGTAACTTGTTCAAGTGTGTGGGTTTGGTTTGTGACACTACTTGCATTTTTTGTTGTTCTTTCAGGATATAGTAAGGTGGAAAATATTTCAAGGTCTAAAACTTTGCATGGGATGAAGAGATTATAAGAGTATGTTAAGTTTTGGAGATTCATGGTAGAGAAGCAGATGAATTTCTGGAGAACAAAGGACAGAAATGCCTAAAGAACAGGCTAAGTGGCTAGCTAAAGGAAGATGCATTGGGCACCAGATGGCACCCTTTTCCCATAACAAGCTAATAGTTGATGGATGGGAAATGCATGAGGTAGTTCTGATAGGCTTCCAAAAGTTCCATTTCAACATCAGCATCTTCTCCCCACAATAGCTTCTCACTTGTTCTTTCTTTGGTTTTGGAGTTGTTTGCCTTGGATCAGCTATTTGGTGGGCACCAGATGTTGTGATTGTTGCAGAACTGCTAGGATGCTGGTTGGCTTGTTGATCAGGAGCTAGCTAACACATACGTCCGCTGGGTGCTTCCCCAGAACTGCTAGAGAAGAGAACCAAATGGGCCACCAAATACCTACATCAGGCGAAGAATGTCTAGATGTAGGAGGCTTAGTGAAAAGACAACAGTGAAGTTACTGGGAGGAAGGAGTTAGGATATTATAAAGAAGTGATAAATAACTGAAAATCAGTTCTATAGAAGGGAAATAACATAGAGAACCATATCAGTAAGGAGACTATATAGTAAGTTTGAGGAAAAGAAAATAATGGAAAGAAGAAATAGCAATTGTTCTATCTGCTTCTACTTACTTCAGGTGTTTCAAGAAAAGCACCTAAAAGAACCTGGCCAATCAGACACCAACTCACCTCCCCACCACACACACACCCCGCCAAAAAAAAAAAAAAAAAAAAGTACAAAGAGAAAAAATAGCTGTAAGAGGTGAAAGAATCCAAGAGAAAATCAATTTAGTCTCTCTGTCTTCTCTCTTTTTTTTCTTTTTTTCTTTAGGGCAGTTTATGGAGAACCTGCATTAGGCTCCTCTGTGGGAAGACAGAGTATTGGATACCTCATTATATTGATGTTTCGTCACCTGTCCAGTCTAGCTTTAATCCCTGGTCATTCATGATTATGTAGCAGTAGCTTTTCCAATTGATACCCAAGTCTGCACACTTCAGGTTTACGTCTCCATGATTTGAATGGCACACTTCCTTTTAACTCTTTTTGAGAGAGACTTAACCACCAAGCTGATGTGGAGACTATGAATATTGAAGGTGCTGAGGTAAATTGCATTCTGAACATTTAAAACATCTCTTGTTTCTGGGTAGTACTTCTTGGTCAATCTTTGTACTGGTTTAACTGAAACCAGGACAATCCTGAAGTGTGCAATATGCGTTATTTCAGAAAGCATTTTCTGTCTTAACATATAAAAGGTATTTCAGCATCCAACAACTAAGAACTTTTTTCCAAGACTGCCAATCCAGATGCTTTCAGACAGGCTTGAATTTAGTTAAATTTTGTTTCAGGCTGCTTCTACTGACCTTCCCTCCCCCTCTCCCTTTGCATGTTCCCTCAGTGGTCTTTCAAAAGCCAGGTGTCTGGGATTGTCTCCAGCCTACTCTGAAAGCACCCCAGGCCTTGGATTAATACTTGAGAGCTGTCTTTTATTTAAGTTCAACCATCTACATAATGCCTGCTCAGTCAAACTCAATTGCAATGTACAGCCGAGTTGAACCAAAACCTTAGCAGGTCAGTAGTGCGTGGTCCTTTTTCCACTGAATTAAACTTAAAATATCACACCTTTTCATAATGGAAAGTGAAAAATATTTCAACAGCATTCTGAATTTCTGATTCACAGAGGGATTTTTGGTGATCTCAGATGATCTCTGTGTAAAAGAACTAAAGAAAGAACAGTGGGTACAGATGTGCTCCTATTTAAAGGGTGTGAGTATAGATCTAATACCAGGGTGAAAATTTTTTGTTGTGTATATGTGGCATGGCAGTACATTGCTAGTATCTGAAATACTTTCCATAATACACAGAACAGATTCGCTGGTACTGCACCAATTATACCCTATTATACCAACTTCTTGCACCAAAAGCGTTGTTTCCACTAAATGCAACAACATATTAAAAGAGTAACTTTCTGAATTACCAGTGTCTGAAAATTCCTCAGATTCCTCAGACCCTTTACAAGCACATTGAACTACGGGTTGAGGGTATGTTTTTTGTTTTTTGTTTGGTGGGGGTTTTTTTGTGGGGTTTTTTTGGGATTTTTTTCCTTTGGTTGGTTTGGTTGTGTGGTTTTGGTTGTTTTTTTGTGTTTTGGGGTTTTTTAATGTTCTGTTTTGGGTTTTGTTTTGTTTTGTTCTTTTCTGATAATCCTGATTGTCATCTTTTATACCTTAGCATGTTATTAGAGTCCTGCTCAATATCATTGACAGTGAGTCTCCGGGACCTGGTTCAGTTAGGAGTGCAAGGGACAATGGCAGAAAATAGTGAGCACTGCTTAGAGTGTGTGTTCAAAATGTTCACACTGCTGAATTTGCAAACAGATGGTATTATTAGTGCTTGTTTCAATTAGAGGTGATATCCAAGTTCTCCTGCGTGACTAGCACTTGAACAATGAGTAAACAAACCACAGACTTCCATGAAGATAAAAATAATCACATAAAAGACTCAAATATTAGAATACCTGTTACTTAGTGATAAGCTTTCTTGTCACAATTTGTTTTGATTGATGCAACTTAGTATGAATGCATTTTTGCAACATTTCTGCATCCACTGCTTTTTTTTTTATTATGTGAAAACACAGTGTTTGAATAATTAGCTGATTCTAAGACTTAGATATAATACTGTTGGTACTTATGCAATATGGCACTGCTTGATTTCCCTAATGAGCAAATAGTTGCTTCCTGTACTTTGTTCTCTATGTAATTCACATCTTTATGGATGTACTTCTGTAGGCTGGAGTACTGCAATAATGAACTGTTGATATGAGATTATTCTTGCTCTTAGTTTTACCATGCAGTTTTTTATAGTCCTTCAATGACTTCAGAATTATAGTGGTTGTGTTTTACTACCGTTTCTAAATGATCTTGTTGATGAATGTTATTTGACTTGAAACTTTAAATTTTACAGATAATAATACACATGCAAAAATCTCAATTCTCTCTTGCTCTCTTTTGACCCTGAGTTATCTTTGTCACTCTTTAAGGGCGTGGGGGATTTTTTCCTTCCCTAAAAATTAGAAACTTTTCTTTAGAATATCGAGTTTGTTTTATATAAGTAAAGCATAGATTCATTAGGAATAGCATGAGAACACACTATTTACTCTACAAATTACTTATCAGAACTTTACTGTAAAATTCTGAAACATGTAAGCAGTGAAGTTATACGGAAAGCATTTAAAAATAAGAAAGCATACAAGTGATTAAATTTAAGAGCTAAGCAAGTCTAACAGGGTGAAGATAATTGTATGAAATTGATGCCAGATTTGGTCTTGGTCCTCTATTAGCCTAAATGGTTAGGGTAAGAAGAAACAAATTACAGGTTTTAATGTGAAAAGATACATAAATAGAGATTGTTTATAAACACATAAATATGAATATTGTAAATATTAAAAGCTGTACTTACAAGATTGGGTAATAATGAAAAGGAAACAAAAATGAAATAGAAATAAGTTATTGTGGATTGAAATAAAAATTCCATCAAACAGAAATACTGTTTTGGTAGAATTGTTGTTCAGTAATTACCTGGCTCACCATGGTGTAGAGTGGAAAACAGAGGATTTGGGGGATCTTTGATGATATTATGTAGATTTCCACCCCCCCACCCCCCTTCCACCTTTTTAATCACACTCCAGTTTATCTGAAAGATAAACACTATAGAAATTACTGTGCTTTTTGCTTGATTCTAATGTTACTGCAAGGGGAAACATTTCAAGAAGGAACTACATCCCACCTAAAATGTTGTCTTGTCAACACCTGCCCCAGTCATAGGAATTCCGGGCGTGGGAGGTTCAGATTCTCTGGCACAGAATTAAGACACAAATGGCGTTAAATGCATAGGCTAGCTTTATTGCATTCACACGACTTACACAAGGATAGGAATGGGGAGAGTGAGAAAGTAAGAGAGGTAGGGGAGAAAAGAGAAAGCAAAGAAAGAAATACCCCCACTCAGAGAGAAGAGAGGTCACCAAAAGTTGGTTTGAAGAGAGTGGGTGGGGAACATTCCAGTTTGCAGGTCTGAGCTTCTCTTCTTTTACCTGGCTGCCTCATTGAATGTGCATGCTTTTCGAAGAATCACTTAGCATTTTCCAGAATTGATTTGCTTAGCCAGGCCCACTGTCCAGTGGTGTTGGGCAGGCTCAGTGTGGTAGGGGGTTTTCAGAGTTGAGCCCCCCTTGTCTGGCTGGCTTCTCCGAAATGGTCACTACTGTCAGTAAACCAGGAGCTGCTAGACTGTGGTTGCGTCAGTATCAGCATCACCGTCAAAACAGGAAGTTTTCACCTCCTATGTGTGATAGGTGACAGGAGCTCCGTTCCAGGTGTGGTGGTCCAGAGTAGTGGTCCCATGGTAGCATGCAAAAGCTCACTCTGCGTTCCCCGGTTGGTTTCTTGTCTAGTTATTGCATACTGGGGAGCTCTTGGGGGTCTGAGTTTATGCAGGAGGGATTTTCGGGGCAGCAAGTACAAACAGGACGTTTACTTAGCATTTCTCAGAAATTTAGCTCAAAACAATTTTTTTCCTGAGATGTTGGGACATATTGTTTATCTCAGTCTCTGACAACACCAAAAATGCCTGCACGACAAAGTAAATTTTTTGGATCTTAATTATTTTCAGCATACTTAGCAAGCAACGGTCCATTTAAGAGCAAGTACTGAACTTACCATGGAGATCAAGATTTGATGGTGATGCATCTCTTGTGTCCAAGGCAGCAGTGATGCTTTACCTTTCAAAGCATAAGTCTTGGCCCACTCTTTAATATCTATTGATATCAGAATACTTCTGAGTTGTCGGGGACACAATGTGCCCAATTAATTCCTCTCTGTCAATGACTCCTGAAAAGAGTTGTCTAGAGGAATTGGAATGGAGCGTGGTGGAAAATTTTCAGTGCATGGTGGCTTTACACCAGTTTGGCTGGCATCTCCTGCTCAAATGGTCCATGATGCTTTCTGTTAATTTCTATAAATACTGAGG
Source organism: Ramphastos sulfuratus (assembly GCA_013399055.1). Lineage (NCBI taxonomy): Eukaryota > Metazoa > Chordata > Aves > Piciformes > Ramphastidae > Ramphastos > Ramphastos sulfuratus. The sequence continues at coordinate 47,339 of WBNM01035949.1, read as the reverse complement.
TCCCCTTTTCACTACAACCATGAGGTTACCATCTGTTGTGAGAATTAATATATGACCTGCAGTGTTTTACATAGTACAGAGGCACTTTACTCTTCCCATCTTTTCTGCTACCTTTTTCTTCCTTATCTTTTCCCTTATCTTCTGCTAAGTCCAATTGGTTGAAGGTTTATTTGACATGTCTTAGTATGCAAACCTTTGCAAAAAAAAAAACCCAAAACAAAACAAAAAAAAAAAACAACCCAAAAAACAAAACAGAAATAAGAGTAGTTGACAGTGTATCAGCAGAAGGTGAATGCTAAGAACATGTTCAATGCCATTACAGAAAGCTTAGACTAAAAATCATTTTAAAAGAAAACAAAACCAAAAAACACACAAAAATCCCCAAAGAAACAAAACCAAAACAAAGTCAAAAGTTTTAATACTCTTGGATGTTTGGTTGCGTGACCATGTTTTGTGATTGATGAAACACATCAAAGATTTCAAAATGAAATGTAAAGACGTGTGCTTGTTTTAAAGCATGTTTCACTACTGCATATTTTAATTAACCGTAAGAATTTCTGAGCGCAAATATTTGGAAATGATTCCTATGGAGTGGGTGAGGAAAACCTGAGTTTGTGAAGATAGCCTAAGGGAATGGGTTAAGACAAAATTTTGGTGTTATAACTGTTTGATGGGAGAGAAAAAGATAAACCATTGTAACGACAGGTGAAAAAAAAAAGATGAAAAGAGGAAGGAAAAATGCTAGTAATAAATAAATCATAAGTGTTTGAGGAGAGGGGAAAGGTTTCGTTGCTAATCTGATACAGATTCCCAGATAGCTTTAGCCCACTTTTGGGGAGAGAAGTGTTACTAGATTTCTCAGTGAAAACTGTGCAGTCAGTTGTGATTAAAAAACACCTGAAAATGTGTCTAAATGTCTTGTGGTTTGACATTAGCTGAAAGAATCATATTTTTAACAGAAATCAGATTTGATTTCTAAATATTTGGAATTTGACAGAAATATGTTAAGGTTAATGCTCTGAGTACTTTTGTTACGTGATTATCTGTGATTTCAAGTTTGAAAGATGAACACAGCTTGATTTGGGGATTTTTATAAATAATGAAAACTAAAGGATGGAAAATGGGGTATAAAGCTATTCCATTTTCTGTATTTGTAGTACTTTGTGGGATTTTTTTTGTGCTGTTCATGTTTGGGTTTTTTTTTTGGGGGGGGGGGTTTGGTTTTTTTTTTTTAAAGTTAAGAAGATTATTACTGGGAATTGTGAAAAAAATAATTTTAAGTGTCAGTATGGTAAGGTAGGATCCTTGAGTTAACCGCATCAAAGCATCTAAATATGTTAGAAGCAGAAAGCTTATGTACAAAGCTGACAACAGCCAGTTGTGACCATAGTATAAAAATGATATTTTTTAAAAGTCTGAAATGCATACAAATGAAGTATGAAGGAAACTTCAAACATTTTAAGCAGTTGTATTTCAGCCTGCAAAATAAATGAAATTTCCATAGAAGATTTTCTTGTTAAAAAAATGGGGTTTGTGATAAGTATTGGATTTTAATTAATAATATGCAAAAAGCATCTATATGGACTTCTTACCTGTCAAAAATTGCCTTTTAATTGAACTTATTCTAGCATATTTCAGTATGGAGGTGTAATAATTGCTTAGCAGACTGTATGACAATACTTGATTCTTTGTGCTACAGAGAACCCAACAATAACAAGAGGGATTTTAAAGAAAACATGTATTAATAAGGCATGTAAACTTCATCCCCTCCCTCCATTTTTTTTTTTTTGATCTTTGAGTCATACTGTCATTTTTGACATTTTCTTAAGCTTTCATACGGAGCAGATTTATGATATATTTTGGATAAGACATGAAGGTTTAATGGTCTGTCCTGGAGATACTCAGTTCCTAAGTATCAACAGCAGACTCAACAATGCAACAGTGAAAGAAAATTGAGCTTGGATTATCCTGTCAATAGGTATTTTGAGATGAAGAAAACATGTGGAACTTACTAACAGAGAAATCCTAAAAGTAGCCAAGTTCAAGAAAGGCTTGGGTTGTTACTGTTTTTCTTGGCTGGTGTTGATGCTGTGTAGCAATTACTGAGGAATGGGTGACGCTGGAAGTCGTGGCTTCCAAGAAGAAACTTGAGTTCCATCTCTCTTCAAGGAGAAATATAAGAAACCTTCCATTAGAGACATATCTGTTATTTAAAGGTACATGTAGCATGTGAAACTGACCTTGGGGGGGGTGGGGAATCTAAAAAAAATAATGACACTGAAAATAGAATAGACTGCACATTTTAAATATCAGTGAAGCATTGATCTAGAGATGTAAGAGAATAGAATACTCCCCTCAAGTGATAGACTTAAAAAATTGGCTAGCTTTCAAATGAGTGCAAGATGTTCAATTTTCTGAGGAAACAACTGGGATATCTTCTGTGACTTGCTTTGCATGAGCTAAGAGGAGTAGGGATGGTTTCTCTTAGAATTAAAAACTAAATCTAATACAGGACTCATATAAAAAAAATGACTGGGGTTTTATCTCTGTGGCACAAGTCTGGATCTTATTTTACAGTAAGTTAAAATCTTTTTTCAGTTGTAGTGAAAGTGCGCATTGGATATACAGCATTTACAATTGAAGAGATTTTAACAACTTGTAGTAGGAATCTATTTGATACCCCTGGTTTAGCCTTTCATCCTTTAGAGTCTCAGCTGTGCCACGACAACAGAGCTCAGATACTAAACAACGGTGGTGCAGGAACAGGTGGAAGGAAACAAGAAGCAACCAGATAAAGTATTGCATGAATGAAAAATAATGTGTGCTGCTTGGCTTGGAGTAGGGAGTGTTGAGTAATAGAAATACAATGATTAGATGTTTACTTATTCTAGACAATTTTTTGGAAGAGACTAAAATCCTTTATGACTGCTTAATGTTTGGTTGTAGTTTTTTGGGAGTAAAGGGTGAGTAATTTTTTGTGTGCAGGTCTATTTTTCTGAGCCAAGGAGGCACCTTTATGATAGCCCTTTGATGTTGTTTTAGAACAAACAGCTCTGTTTTCTTTATCCGTATAATGCCTAACTTTAAACAAAACACACCGCCATATGTTGTAGTATTTTTACAAAAAAACTCTGACATTATCTCAGGATTTTATGTCAAAACTACTTAATTTTGCTGATTTAGTACTGCTTTACATTGGATGCTGTTGCTCTGAGTAGGGAGTGTAGGGAGTTTTGCAATGAGAATGCTTACATCTAACTAAGCTGAGCTTGCAGCTTAGGCTGTGGAATACCTGGCCTTAGGAACTTATCAGTTTCCATTTGTTAAACACTATTATTCACCACATTTTTCCAGTCTCATATTGGAAAGACTGCATATCTGAATTGACTTGCATCTTGACTGGTATCTTGACTGTGTTCTTGTAACTGAGTGGAATAAAGCAGACTGTTGTGTGGACTTCTTTTGTTATTGAGATAATAATCCTTGATACATATTCTGCAAAAGCCTCTTCCTTTTTTCCTTTTTTTTTTTTTCTGTTGTAATTAAAGCATGTCCTAGAAGGTTTATTTTCGTAACCAGAGTGCGTGCTGCAGTTTGATTTACTAGACCTCTCTTTAGCTGATTGCATGAGCCATGTAGCATGTTCATATTTATATGTGTATATACTTACGTAGTCACTTTCAAGTATTAACTGTAGATTAATAAGGTTTAAATTGGTGACAGAGCAGAATAAACAGCATAGTCTTTACAAACACTTGAGTGTTTGACCAGAAAATGTTTTTACCTCCTTACTGTAATGCATTGTGGAGGCCTTACAATGAACTTGACCAAAGGTGTTGAATTTCACAGGTCCTTGTGACTTCCAGAATATAAGATTAGAGTTTGAGTGAAGTTCTCAGAGAGAAAAGATACTTTCAGTTTTACTGAGACAACAAAGGATAATTAAGCCGTTGTTGGATAGTTAATACTTTCTGAGTGCTCTCTGAAAGACAAAGAGCTTGTCAGTTACAGTTCCATTACTGCTCTTCCACATGGTCTGGCAACCTTGTGCCTTTCAAGAGTACAAGAGAACTGAATTATTCCACATGCTGTGTGTATCCAGTTGTCTTTCCTGACCAAGTAAGTGTGTGGGGGTAATAATGTGGAAGATCGTAAAGCAAAATAATTTCCATTCAGGAAACCTCTTGCTTCTGTTTACTGAAGGGTTCAGAGTGAAATATTCTCCTTTAAGAATGTGTCTATAGTTTACAGTGTAAGATCAAATTGTTCAGAAGAAAATACTGTTTGCCTATGGCAAATGCACAAAAATACTCTCTCTGGCTTATTTTTTAAAAATGGCAGTGCTTTCAATATGTGCTGCTGTAAGAAGGCAGGAGGTTTCATTGTAGGGTAAGAGTCTATCTGAGCTATAAAACCTGGGATAATTAGAATAATCAGTCTCTAGTCTGAAATGTTGCTAGTATGTAGTTGTTTAGTGTGAGATAGGAAACAAACTTTGTGTTTCTTAGTTAATTAGATATAAAAATAAAATTTATTTTTTAATCAAAAAGGGATACTATAGATAAATTCTAGGGCTGAAATTCCAAATGTACAGGGATCAGAGAGGGTGAGGGGAGTGAAACAAGTGTAAAAAGTGTTTTAAAATGCTTTTAAAGAAAAATAACTATAATAAATTTAGAATATTGATGTAAAGAAACATTTTTTTTCCAGTTGTAAACTCATGATGATATAAACATACCATGAGATGTTGTAGGCAGCTTGTTTATTCTGTACTTCCATTAAACTAGTAACTGCAGCATAGTATGAACAACAGCAGCAGATTCAACTCAATCCATGACAGACCAAAAGAATTACAAATAATAGTGGAAGAGATTAGAAGATGCTAATATGGGGTGGAAAAACCATGACCACGCTTAAACAATTATTTTTCCCTGTACACAAACAACATCCCCCCTTCCCAAAACAAACAAACAACAAACCGAAACACAACCCCCCACCAAAATCCAAACCACCAAACAGATGTGAATACATCACCTATATGATTTTATCTTTCAGCCTTTGTCACAGTAATTTATACTCATGGATAAGATTCCAGGCTTGGGAGCTTGTTGGTAACAGAAGAATAAACAGTGATAAGTTGCAAATCAGATGGCAATCACTAAAAAAGGTTGTTTTCAGGCTCCCGAAAGCAGTGACAGCACTATTTTGGCTGAAGGATTCTTGGGATGTCAGGATCACCTTGGAACTGTTACAAGCAATTTTATCGTCTCATTCAGTAATATTATTTTTGTTTTAAAAATCAGTAAAATAAGGATAATCACATTAATACTTTAAAATGCTGCTGAAGTTGTAAAATGGGAACATAAGCAGGAAAAGCTAATACACTTTTGTAGTTGAAATGTCTTTTAATATAATTATGTTTTAGCTAAATGTTCTAGTGCATAGTATTTGTGTGAAGAGGTTGAAACAGATTCCCGAGGACAGCCACCAATGTCTTGTCTGTTGGTTCTTTTATCTCTATAAGAGAAAAAGAATTAAAGAATGTCTTGCATTTGTATTTGTGGTATCTGCAGCACAGAACCTACCTGAACATGCTGAAGGCAGTAAAATTTATTTTTAC
>WBNM01035949.1:0-41685 GCA_013399055.1 Ramphastos sulfuratus | reverse complement strand
CCCCCCTTTCTTGCTAGTTTCATTTAATATGTTTCCTTATTATTAATGTGTGTAATTGGCAAAACCAGAACATGCCGTTTTGCTCAAGAAAATGCACTAAACTTTTAGTTATGCCTTTATGAAGCCCGGTACTTCTCTAACGTAAAAGATGTCAACAATGCAGATGAGGATTGCGCTAATTAACGTTATGTAGGCTGCATAGCATTTGACAAACAGAATAGCATTGTTAATGCATCATTAGCAAAAAAAAAACCAAACCAACTTTCTTTTAATTCCTTATAACTGAGAGAACAAATGCAAGCCACATGTTTGCCATCTTAACTTGTAGGGTTGCTTTTTCAGTCTTGCTAAGTTGCAGATCGTATTGATTACCTGTACTGGTGCCATGCGTAGTGTGATAAACGGCTTAGGCACCAGTGTTCAAAGAGATCTCAAATAGGCCAGACTGTATTTATGTCTTAATAGCAGCATGTCCTTTTACATCTCTGTGTAGCAGATTTAAGTATTCTACACAGGTGCTTGCACTGAGTATATAATTTAAAAGACTGTCAGGTGTACTTCTGCAGGTGAATATGCAGTTTTTCTTGTCTATCTGAACAGCATAAATATGGAAAAATAACTGCAAGTTTAGAATGGGAGAAAGTGCCTGCTGAGATGCTCATGAATCAAGAGAAAGTTTATGTTAATGATTCCTCTACTGGAGATGAGTATAGTAAGCCTAGCCTTTTGTTTTGAAAGGTAGATAGGAATTGCTGGAATGCTGAGTTATTTCCTTCTTCATGAGTCTGTCTAGACTGACAGATACAATTTTGTGGAGAGAAAAATTTGACATATTAGTGCTAAATTTAAAGTATTGTGTACTAGCCTCATGATCCTTCCACTCTGCTTTTGTAGTCTGGATTAACAGCAGAGATGCATACAAAGAATTAGAATAAAAAATTAGAGCAGCACTAAGTGCTATATACACATTCCTAAAGTGAAAAACAGGGAATTTACATAGGGGTACCTATAATACCGAAATATTCTCTGGGCGGTATTTAATGATACCCTAAAATTTATAATTAAAGTGAGCTGGTTTTATGCTGTCTTGGAGCTTCCCTGTAAAAATTGGTAGAGCTGTTTTCTTCCTTTTGTAGTATTTAAGACTATATGCAGTAAGGAAAGAAATGTGTGTGTGTGTGGGCAATAAAATTGCCAAGTATATAGATTATTCCAACAGTTACCAACCATGAAATAATATTCTCTGAAGTTCACAAAAGAAATGGAATATATTGCCATAGGGATTTCCCTGAAGTATATTTCTACAAATGGAATACAGGTGTCTTAGAGATGAGTTAGGGAAGGATTCTCCTTTCTTATGAAGAACATGCAAAAGCTTCCAAAACAGAGAGCATTCTCTCCCATTCGGAATTTGTTTGACAGCTAAACTCCTTTCCTGTTTGTGCTTTTTTTAAAAATTAGTTTTGTTTTGGTCTTTTGGTTGGTTGGGGTTTTTTCGTGTGTGATTATTTTGTCTATGTGTCTGGTGGAGTTGTCTTTTTTGGTTTTGGGTTTTTTGTTTGGATTTTTTTATTGTTACTTTGTTCCTTGATGGGTTTTTTTTGTGGCTTTGGTGTTTGCCTTGGTTTGGGTGTTTGGGGGTTTTGTTTGTTTGTTTTGTTTGGGGTTTTTTGGGGGTGGTTGTTTTTTAGTTGGGTTTGGGTTTTTTTGGGGGTGCTGGTGATGAGGAGGAAGGCAGGGAGTGAGTATTGAAATTAAATCAGAAACAAGATGAGATCATATTCCAGGTGTCCTGGGGGCTGTTTCCTCTCTGTTAATGGCAGACATTGGAAATGCTGCTATTTCTGTCATGTGCTGACTGCTTATTAATTTTCCATAGATCTTGAAGGATGCCACACTCTTGAGGCTATTTTCTGTGGCAGAAGTACAGTAAGCCTGAGTTATTGGAAAAAGAATTGCTGTTATAAATTATTCTGTGATTGTGTATGAATAGGTATTTAAATTGGGAGTGACCTCCAGAGCCTGCCTAGTTCACTCTGCTTGGCTCAAAGCTGGCCTGGTTAAATGGGATTGCTCAGTGTTGCATCCAGCACAGTCTTGGACACCTGCAGGGTGAGGACCTCATGGCCTCTCTGAGCAACCTGTGTTGTTATTTCCCCATCCTTATGGTAAAATCTTACTAGTTTCAGATGAACTAGCAAGTAGGAACCAACTTCTTAATTTTTGCGTTCCTGTGTCCTAGCTCCTTTCCCTCTTCTCTCTGTACCTAACCATAAAACAAAGAAGCTGCTTCTGTACTACTGCTCTTGTTAAGACAGTCTGCTCCTTTTCATGGAGAATGCTTCTTACACTTAGATACTTAAAGAAAATACATAGTCTAGTTACAGTTTTGCGTTAGTGAGAGAGAACACTTTTTCTCCTAGTTGATTCTGCTTGAATAATTTCCTTTCCATTTTCCATAGGAGTCTATTGCAAGGTGAAAGAAAGTCTTTGAGACACTGGCAACAATCAGGCAACTATTTCTTTAACGTTAGAGGTAAGCTTCCATTAAGCGTCCTATTTGGTATTATATTGGAAGGGAAGTGAGAAGAAAATGGAAAACTAAAAATGGTGTTTCAGAAAGATGACATTTCCATGTATATAAATAGTTTGCCCTTTTCTGTGAATGCCTAAAACCAAATAATATTTGTGCCTGTCCTTAACTGATGTTACATAGATCTTACCCTTTATCTATTGAAATGCAGAACTTTCTACTTCCCCCCCAGTTTTGTTTTAAATAGGTATACTTCTTCCTTGACTTACTGCCAGTAAGAAAATAATACTTTAGCTATTTGTTCAGTTATTTAACTGAGATGAGAATGAATTTTACAGGAATGTATAGCTGGGGATATAATTTTTGGGCTGAGACAAGATGAATCATACTTGTTGCCAGGAAAGTATTTCCCCTAAGTTTCTCACAGTGAAAAAACTTTATTGACCAAAGATGTGTTTTACCTGCTTTCAGAACACAGCAGTGCCCAGCCCTTGTGCCCCGGTTTTAAAAACTGGGAACTCATCAGTTGTCTAAGCATTGTAGTAACTCTCAGTTTGTATGTGGGAAGGGGTAACGGGAGAAAGAACTATGGGTTGTTTGTTTTTTTTTTAACATCTACAATATTTAATTTCTGCAAACACAAATGAAAGGAATATACTGGAATATAAATTTGAGTAAGATTTCTTTTCAGAGACAGACTGCATAATATGTGTTTGCAGTATGGAACGCTACAATTTACTAGGCTAATGATATACCAGAAGGTTAATCGTGTGTCCTCTTTTTCTGAGGCAGCTATTTCTAGGAATAGCTTTTTCTAAGCTTTTCATCCCAATTTCTGTCAACCAGAATGAACCACAATGAACAGCTGAGAGGAGCATAAACAGCAGCTTCTGTTGTGAAGTGCACTTCCTTTTTACTTTAAAGCAATGATTAACCCTTTTTAAAACTTCTTTTTGATGTGACCAAAGAGACACTCATATGGCCTTTTGGGATTTGCCTGCAGTGAACCTTTTTCAAAAATCATGACCTCGGCTGTCTCATTGACAAGGCTCTCAAGTTGTTAAAGTAGATTTAAATGAGAAGAAAACAAAATGTCAAATATGCATATTTATTCCTGTAGATGTAGCGTAGTAACTAGCAGTACTTTGTGTTAGTTAGAGCACACATGAGTGTATTAACCACACAGGTTGTTGTTGGCAAAGCTGACAATAAATCTGTGCAGCAGTAGAGTGGAGCAAACCATACCAACATCCTTGTACCTGAAAATGTAAGCATTTAATACATAAATATGAACATGGGTTATGTTTACTTTTATCTGGAGGTAGTGATACCAACAAAGTCTTGGCAACAAGGCCATGCTTTGTAATGCAGATACACATATACCTTTTTCTTTATGGTCATAGTAACTTCTTGTCATACGAACCATAAAGTCCCAAGGGAGGCTTTCCCATCACGATAGAACAAGAACTCAATAACTTGTTATTCAAAACCCTATGATACAATACATTTCTGTCATCAGAAACTGGGTTCTTTACACATTTCCCTGGGAAAGAATAACACTTCAGTGACCATTTCAATGTATGCACTGGGTTATAAAGGGAGTTTCGGAGATACTGTACTTATCAGCTGCACATGAACAGTTTGTGGTTTGAAGAGGAAACCTGGGATGGAGAAATCCAACCTTCTGTATCCAGTTTTACCCAGTGGAATATGGCATTAAACAACAGTATTTTGTGTTTAAAATTTCATTTTGTGTGTTGAAACACTAGACCATATGGTTTATCTGGAAAAGCTTGTGGATAATATGTTCATCACTGCTTCTTCATTTTCTACTTTATAAATCAGATCATATGAGGAAATATATCTTGAGATACTCATCAAAGATAAACCTTATCATTAGCATGGTATAAACTATATCTTGTGTCTTAATTACTTTATTAGATTGAAGAACTTGTGCCTTTTTTAAGTTACACATTTCATTTAAAGTCAGAGTGAACTGAGGACTAAAAATCAGATGCCTGTGAAATACTTCATTAGAAAGAGTATGGATGTTCTGTTTCACAAGAACTGCTTGAAGTGTTAAACACCCTTAGGAAGGCAGTTACTGTTTTTAATATATGAACTGGAGTTGGGATATGCTTTCTGATATCAAAGAGTCATTTAGGTTTTAAAGAACACTGGTGGCTTTTTTTTTCCTCTCCATTCTGGCCTATATTTGTTTACTTGTTTCCTTTTATACATTTGTTTTTATGTATTAGTTTGCAAATGGAATATTTTTTTGAGATACATTTAGGATGTAGTATAGCTGACCTGTAAAAGTGCATAAGCTATGCAAATGTATAAGCTGCGTGAAATAGACTGGAAAGTTGTCTATCAATATTTATATAGCTTTCAGTATTGCTGTTTATTGCAGTTTATTTATTCCACATTTAACATGTAGTGTTTCTCGCTTCCGAGACTTTAGGTGGAACGGCCTCACAAAGAAACATCCTTTACCAAGTAAAAATGAATGATCAGAGAAAGTATGCCAGGGCTATAATAATGTTTGTAACATTCATTAACTCTTTGTTAAGTAATGTATTCAGACTTACTAGTGTTTCCCAGCTTTTACATTGCCCATTATGTGTTCTAGTAAATTAAAGCTAGGAAACCTTTGTTGGAGTTATAACACTCAAACTGACATCTAATTCCCCCAGACAATAGGTACAAGCCTGCAAGCCTCTCTAATTCTTTCCAGTCTTTACATTTATTGATTCTTTTGTAAATGTGTTTCATCCAATCTATTACAAACAGCACTGGTTAGAAATGTGAAGTTTACCACATTTGACCTAAGGCACATTAAAAACAATAACTATCTGGCATGCAATTGTGTATCCCACACTTACTTCTAATCAGGAAGAAATGTGTATCTGTAACTGCTTGACTGGCTTGATATCCTGCTTTGCTTAGAAGGACTGACATGTTAATTCTTTGATCCGGCTGGTTTGGATGTGAATTTAGTTCAGCTATTGCTTGTATTCTACACTCTAAATGTTTAATTACTTGAGTTGGCTTACATAAGTAGTTTATTTTATTTCAAGACTTCATTTTGTCTAGTCTTGAGTAATGTTTTGCATATAGAGATGTTAAGTTTCTTACTGCCAAGCATGGAATTGATTTTTTTTGAAAGTTTTTTTTTAATTTTATTTTCTCCCCCTTCAAGATGTCAGGTTTTGGGCATCTCTTAATTTTGAAAAGTTAGCAAATAGGCCATTCATAATCTCTGAATGGATAAAAGGAACAGTACATTTTAATGAAAAAAATGTATTTTTGTTTTGCACATATCATATACTGTAAAACATGTGTACTAAATAATTGATAGTAGATAAACACATCTTATTTTTCCCACCGTATTTATCATCCATACCAAAGCTTTGAAGCTCAGTAAATAATTTATGATAGTGTAAGAAAATCAAACCACACTCCTGATCCTGTTCGGCTTTTGTCTTTGTTGTTCTTGAGCAGAACTTTGATTTGATAGCCAAAATACGTGATAAAAGAATATATGAATAACCAATAACCAATGAATTAAATTAAATTCTGAAAATTCAATCAGATATTTATATATTTTTTAAAAGTCTTTGAAATATGTAATGAAGATTTTCTGTATTTTGTAGTCTTTTTTTAAGTTACTGGCATAAGACAGCAGTAGAAGCAAATATTTTTTTAATAGGAAATTGAGCATATTTTCAGCCTGCTTTCATTCTCAAAACTAGTCAGGGTGTCTCTTCGTCTGGTTAAATACCTTGCTGAGATCTGTTGTATTTGCCAAGAATAAAAAAACTATGCCAGACTACAAAAAATTAAGAACTACAAGGTTTTAGCCTTTGAAATGTCTCCATAGAATACGTGTTGTAATTCCTTTGTTTCCCCTTGTTTACTTGGGAAAGACTTCGGAGAGATTTTTTAAAGCATTTAGAGATGTTTGGGTTTTGTTTTTAGTTTCCCCAAGTCATTGGGACTCTTCAGGATGATTTTTTATTTATGCATTCTTACAAAAATTCTTAAAGACACTAACAGTATGTTGGCACTCTTCACCTATATCCTGACTTACCTAATACTTAATACAGCAGGAAAAAAAAAAAAAAAAGAAAGAGATGACTTCAGGCACAGATGTAAAAATTCTGTGTAATTCTATAGCTTCCAGGTACCAATATGTGAAATCCCTACTCCAACCCTAAACACAGAGTGAGATTAGGACAAAGGAAAATCATTTTGAGTCCATCTTCATTTTGGCTGCAAAAAGCAGTGCAGCACAAAAACTTACATGTAGTTTTCCCAAGCCAGATGTGGAACTGTGGTGAAAGTTTTGTTTCTGAGAATTTTGCAGTTACTTTTTTCCTCAAAAATATTGAGACTTTCTACATAAAGGTGATTTGTAGATATTATGAGCTAGGTGTTTTCAGAGTTACCAAGAATAGTGATGACAGCTTTCACATTCTTGACTTTCAGGAGGCTCTTGCCTCAAGAGTTCCTCTACACCACCGCTATTTCCCTTTAAACCGGTACAGGTCCTACGTTCTGTTGGCAAGACCATGTTAAGCTAGTATATTTGTTGGCTCACTTATTTTTCTGGTGTGGCAGATGACAGAAGAGGAATGTTTGGGGAAGTTTCCAACTTCGACAAATACGGTGGTAATTTCACTTGGCAAAGGCGTTATTACTCCTTTCTCCCTATTGAGTGGTAATGACCATCTCCAGAAAACGAGTTTGTTGGAACATTTAGGAAAGACGAATCCCACAATCTTTTTATAGTGAAAATATTAGCCTAGATACAGGTGTTATCATCAACTAATTAGTGTTGTTGGACAGTGGCAAATTGTTTCCTTTAGGTATCTGTAAGTGATGTGATGAGCAAACTTGCAATCTTTACTTGGTAGTTCAACCGCTTCTTAAAAAGTCTTTTGGTTTGGCTTTGTCCTAAAAGCTCTTCTTTTCCTTTTCTCCTCATGGCTTCTGCCATGCTTGTTTTGTCCATATTTTGGTGTTGGCATGTTGTGAAACTAGTGATGACAATTGGTTAAATTAATGGTGTTTGCAGATGAACATGTCTATTCTTTTGGAAGCTTTTAAACTGTCGAAGGAATATCAGCAAAAACATTGCAAGAAACGTGACTACAATGGACTAGTTTTTCAGTGAAAGAAGAACCTTTGTACTCATCTAAAGCACCTCTGGCTTTTGTAGAGCAACCTGAAGGACTGGGCCTTGCATTTTGTAAGAAACCTGGGAAGCATTTGTCAGCTACAATAAATGCAACAATACATCACTTTCATATCTTTCTTTGGTCGCAGAGAATCTGCTGACATCAGGACTGTGACAGAACAGGCCGCATTTCCCTATGACTTTTTACATTTAGTGTTACCTTGGAGCATCACACCTAATTCCCAAGAAATTCATGTCTTAAGGATTTTTGTTTGTTTGAGTTTGTTGCTACTTTTCTTTTTTGTTGTCTTGGGGAGCCCACTAAGATCACGTTTCACGAAGTGAATGCAAAAATGCTATAGAAAGAAAGAAACCTCAATAATTTTCAAGCTGCTTTTTTTATTGTCAGATATTTTGGAACATTTTTAAGAATTGTGTAAATTTGTATTAAGCTGCAATATTTTTATGAAAACATGGATTTCTTGGCAAGGAAGACAGGGTGGAAAAGGATGGCTTCAAGAAGGATAAAATTAACCTCAGCAAAAGGAAGTAGGTTGACAAGTACATACAAATGTTCAGGCTATAATATTGTTCACACATAGACCTCAGTTATCTGCAGAACAAAGGAAGATCTTCAATAACTATCAGTATAGAAAGATCATAGTAGTAATCTTACTGACCATTAATAACTTCATAAAAGGCAAGATGCTTGGTTCTTGATATTGGAATCTCTGGAGTTAAAAATCAGTGAATGCCTTCATGAGTTGAATGTTCCTTTTTAGGTCACTAGAAGCACTAATTACTCAATAAAAAAGTAGTGTGCTTTAATTAAAATAAGTTTTTAGTGCAGATCTACTTGATGTAAAAAGTAATTCATGGTAAAAGAGATGAAAGTTTGAAACCTGACAAATGTGGTTTTGCACAGAAGTTTCTTACAGGTATAGAACACTTTAATGTGTATTAGTTGCTAAATCAGGTCATATATCTGAGGTAAGAGCTGGACAGCTGAGAGCAAATATTCATAATGCAAGCTGATAACAAGCTAAATTAAGCTGCTGCTATATTTCCATGATACATTTAGAACTTTTCCATGACTTAACACTCCCTTTGCATCCAGGCGTGTTTGTTGTAGTAGGCCTGAATAGGCCAAAATAGGCTGGAACGTGTCCTGGCTTGCCCAGACATGTTTCTTCTGCTCACTCTCTGTTTTGGGGAGAAACAACCGTGGGAAGCAGGACAAAGAACCTGGAGCCACTGTGTCTGAGGCCCCTGGCTTGCCCAGACTTCTTTTGCTCCTGTTTACATCCTGTGGTAAACAAGGTACATACATTTGGCTTGTGCTTGCCTCGTGCAGGGCCTGTGTTTTACCCGAATTTGGGTAAAGCAAGCCTATGGCTTCACCTAATATGGTCAAGCTTGGCTAACTGCCATCCTGGTTGGCTAATCTGTGTCCAAAGACCCATTAGGTCTTGGTCTACATTGATAAAAGAGATGAACATATAGAGACAATGTGCATGCTTGGTTGCTGCTGCTGCCTGCTGCCATTGCACTCTGCTTTTGGCAGTGTTCTGCCTTCAGTGCGTCCTGCCATGCTTTACAGCATTATGTTTTGCTAAGATGTAAGTAAGCTCTGCTGAACAACAAGCTCTGTGCTTTCGGCTTGTTTGTCTGGAAACTGCCTGCTTCAAGTTTACCAGGAATAGGCATAATTGCCTTCATGCGATAGGCCTGCATAGCCAGCATGACATCCGTGCTAAGACTGCACATCTGCCAAGACATCCTGCTTACACCTGCAAGTCTCCTGCCAAGACAGGAAGCTCTGGAAGGGACACAGATCATCCAAAGGGACCAGGATAAGGTCAGAGATAATCTACCTCTTTCCCCAGCAGCCTGTAAAGGCTGGAAAGAATCAGAAGCCCAGTAGCTGACAAGACATCAACAGAATTCCCTGCAAGTGTTTGGGTTACTGTCTGAAGCTGTAGTTAGCCCCGTGAGTTGGGAAACAATTTTTGTGAGTGAATACTCAAAGCCTTTAGCAAAATCTTTAACAAAACTCTGTAATTGAATCTATGAATCTTAGCCTTCTGCCTTAACATAGAAAGGAGCTCCTTGCGTCCATCTAGTGGACAAGCAGTATAACTGACCACAAGAACCTTCTCTTCCAGTTCAGTTAATGTTGTATTATTGCTAGTTATTTGTTCTAGATCTAGTTATTCCTTTGTATAATGTTTCCATGACCGTGCAAAGAACCAATTATTATTAAAATTAGTGGTCGGGTTGGCAAGAGTTTGAATACTAAATTAATAAACTATATTATTTTTGAAAAAAATACCATCTCACATTAATTACCCCTCTGTTACATTGATTTAGATCAGTTTCTTTGTTAATAGGATCTGCAGATGTCTCTGACAGCCCTAGCTGTGTATCACTGAAGAACAACCCAGGAGCTTCGTTTCTGCTGTGTTACCATGTAGAGGAGTTGTATACGGACTTAAACTTTATTTCCAGGGTTGACATACCTTGAGAAATGCTTTTTGTAAGGACTGATGTTTTCTTCTTCCAATTCTTCAATTGCAAATTCCTCAGTATCTTTTAGTTCTAGGAGGTAAAAGATGACATGTGCAAACAGGTGTGGAATAATTGTCCTAGCACTCAGCACTGACAGAACTGTCTCTGTTTTACAGGGGCTGTTCATGCAGCTATGTCATGTCTGAAATTTTGCGCATTTTTTTTTCTCAGTTATATTCAAAAAGGAGGACATCCACCTTCTGAGGTCACCAAGCTTTTATTTGGGGTCAACATCTATACCAAAACAAACCTTCCAGTGTATTTGAAATTATATTGGGGAAAACTCTCAAGGTGGATGCTGTAAGAGCTTAAAAAAAAAAAAATATATATATATATCTATATATATTTAATGCAGGGGATAATAATCAACCAGCTTTACAAAACAAGGCTGGAATCTTCATCACCTAGACTAAGTTTTAGCAATAGTTCAAAGTAGTAAAAAAAATTATAGATGCTATTCAGCTGAAATTTTCTCATGATTGTGGCAGGGTTTTTCCTGGTATCCATGTCTGCGCCTTGACAGTTACGCAGCAGTGGCAATTTGACAGTCATTCTGCCTATTTGTCTGATTCCCGTCTGATGCAGATTTCACTATAGTTACCCATTTCATCTTCCTACTCCAGTACTGCACAGTATCTCTACTGCTATTCTTAAAATTAGGAATAGTTGAAGAAAACTGCTGGCACTCACTTCATTCTAAGAAGTTTTATCTTTAAAACTTCTGTCTTGCAAACTTTGACTAAAAGGATAATTTCAAGCGTATTTTTAGAAGCGTGCTGTGCACAGTTTAAGACAACTATATTCATTCCTGTAGTGTTAGCCGCAACTCAAATGAAAGGCTTTGAGATAACTTACTTGGAGGATTCTTTGAATAACAAGCTAGTATAATGTCATCAGATTATTTGAATTGGTTTATCTTCTCTGTGTATTTTGCTTTCAGGCATTGTATACATCGTATAATATTATGTTACTAAATCGTCAGTGACTAAACCATCTGACAGATGTTTTTTCATTTTAATTCTCTTCAGGAGAGAATAATTGGAATTGAAAAATGATTCTAGTATTATAGTTTTTTTTGACCGAAAATAGAATGTAACTTTTTTCTGTCTAGAAATTGTCATTGTTTCTGATCTGACATTTTAAGAGTGTTCTATTGTATAATTTGCTTACCACAATTAGTACCAATCTTGCACAAATAACAAGCAGCATTCGAAACTGTCATTCTTATAGTCAGCAAAATTCAAGATAGAATGGATCATTAAGTTGATGTAAATTACAAGAGTCATCTACATATTTGGCTTAAATTACAGTATTCATATATTTTTATATCAAAGGAAACACAAACCAGATAAGTTGTGTTTTTCAAGAATGTGGGAACCGGTGTGAAAGGAGAAGGATCTCTGAGTAACAGATGTGGAGACTTTAATGTATATGACCATTTAAAAACAGTGAAAAGAAGCCAAGCTTGTTAAATGCAAATGCTTTTTCGTTGTTGTCTTTTTGGATTCTTGTGTGTGTTTTGTTGTTTTTGTTTATTTTTTGTTGGGTTTGGGTTTTTTTTTGGGGGTTGTGTGTGTCTGTGTGTGTTCATGTTTGTTGTGTTATGATGCTTCTGATTCAGAAGTGTTTCTGAACTTCTGAAGTGTTAGGATTTCTTCGTATCATATCTTGGGGTGACAGGGAAGCAGAAACCAGAGAAATACTAGCCAGTATGTGTGACCCTGAAGTGCTTAAATTTACAACAGTAATTCGAGTTGCTTCATGGGCAAATGACATTTGCAAGAAACTGATAGGTGAATAAAATTTTGTAAGCTTTCTTACCTGACAATCATTACAGCATAAAAAAATTTTGCAGTAGCATCTTTGGATGGTCTATGTAATAAATTAGCTAAGCAGTGTATATCACAGAGGTTTTTTTTTGGAAACAAACAAACAAAAAAACCCAAACAAAACCAACCAAACAAAAAACCCCAAACACAAACAAAAAAAAATTTTAAAAAACCCTGAGAATTTAGAGTCCAAGATTAATCTGTTACAAAGTTTCTTTTGAATCTGCTTAGTTGCATTTTAAGGAGATGGAAAAAGACCAAAGATGTAACGGTTTCTCCATGCAAGTTGATGCTATTTTACTGAGGTAGTAGTGGGGATGTTTCTGGACAAATAAATATTCTCTTTGAATAGTTCTGCATACCAGCAGGTATAGGAGCATCAAACAGGAAGATGCAGATCCAGAGCACACATGGCACTTAGGTTATCTGTAGAGATTCTCTGGTCTGGGATTAGAAACATGATGAATGTAGGTGACTCCTACGGAGAAGTGGATATCAAAGCTTGACTTTGTTGCCTTGCTTCCCTCAGGTTGTGTACTGCCCTCTCTACTCTACTATTTGGCAAGCACTTCACTGTGGTAGCTCTGTTTCCAAAGAGCTGCTGAGAACAGAAGCAGATGGCAGCTCAGTCGTTTAGCCATGCTGCGCTATTTACTTCTATATTTCTTTGGAAACTGAAGTTAATTGATGTTAAGTTGCAGCTTCCTGCCTTTTTTTTTTTTTTTTTTTTTTTAAGAGGAGAAAATATAAGCCATGTTTGGTTGGTTGTTTTTTGTTTGATTGTTGTGGGTTTTGTTTGTTTCTTTTTGTGGGGTTTAGTTTGGTTGGGTTTTCATGTTGTCTTGTGATTCGTTTTTTATGTTTGCGGGTCTTTTGTTTGATGGGGTTGCTGTTTGTTTGGGTGTGGTTTTGTTTTTTTTTTCTTCCTAGTCTTAAATATTTCAGAGCTGTGATGCATTTCCCCTTAGAAAGTTAAGTACAGGGTAAAGGAAACAAAATGGGTTTTTTTGTGAAAGGTGGCTGTATGCGTCATTGTGAATGTTATGAACAGTATAAATTTCACCACTGGTTTATGTGAATGATACTATGGTTTTGAATGTAATTTTTTTTTAAATCATCTTTCTTATAACCCAAATCCTGGGCTGCTAGAGAAAAAGGGCACAATCCTTGATTGACTGCTCATAAATCAGAGAGGAGGAAACCGGTTCTGTTGTATTACAGCTCCTGCATGCATCCAGGAAATCCAACTTCTTTCTCTTCTTGGATCTCATGTGCAAAGAACTGTGAAGGCAAGAACGAAACTGCCCATAAATTGCCTTACATTAATTTCTATTCCAATTCTGTGTACTACATGTAAGTGAAAATCTTGGAAATATGTTTGCTAAATCATGTGTTAAATGGTCTTGTTGATGACTGCAGAGTTGCTTTGGGGATGGAGTTGTTAAGCAGTTGTTATAGGAATCCAACAGGGCAAATTAAGAGAAACCTCTGTGTGTGCTTGTTATTTTAGGACTTTTATGCCTGTCTACTGAGACACCTCATATTGGACCTGATGACCTAAAAAGGCTTTATGTCTTTTAGTCAGAGGTTAACTTCTGAAATCTCAATTACTGACCTATCAAAATGATCACCTCCAAGGGAGGGTTTAATGTTATTATTCTTTAATGCTAAATAGCTGAATATTGCTGTTAATAATACATATATAAGTAGCTTTTTAGCATTCTGCTTAGTTGTATGAGATATTTCCACTTATACCTGAGCCTTTTTATACTTGCAAATTCAGGGAGTTATTTTATGTTTCATTGTAAGTAACTGCTGAGCAGTATGCTTATTTGTTTGTAACACTGTTGCAAGCATTTTCTTAATCCATGAGTGTTCAGGATACAGTGGGTGGAACTTAAAGCTGTACCCGAGTGTTCCTTGGAAATATTATTCCAAGTACACAAAAACACTGTGCGAGGTAGAATTTGCTATTATAATAAATTCCATCATAGAAGAGCCAGTGCGTGGTATTTTTTGCTAGTTTCAATTGTTAATGTTTCAAGACAAAATGTGCAGCCAATTTAAAACAAATATTGCTGTTGCTTATACTACTTGCTAGATACCTCTCCGGATACATGTGTTTAAAGATTTGACAGTTTTTAATGCTAGTATACAAATGTATACTTCTGCATAAATCGTAATATCTAAGGAACAATTGAATAATTTTTCTTACTTTTTTCCCCTAATTTCGCTCAACTTTCTCTGAAATACAAGTAATCTGAAAAACTGTCATCTTTTAATGCCATTTTTGCTAGGATCTTAAGAATTTTCAGTAACCTTTGCAAGCAGCATTACTGACAGATCTTGAATTCCAGCTGAATCACTTAAGATGGCATGATTATTTTGCCACTCATTATAACAGTGGAAATAATATTTGAAGAAAAAAAAAAAGAGCTTATGCATATTTTGTATGATTCGTACATGAGCTTTACTGCTACAGTAATAAAATTCATTGCTTGCCCGGTAGCTACACAGGACTCATATTGCTGGAGAATGTAACCACATACATAGGTTGTGATGTGCACAGTTAAGTTGATTTTAGAATAAGCACATGACAATGCAAGTATAGCATGCTAATTAAAAGGGAATATGTGTTTTGTTTTAATTTACGGAATACTGGAAGGCACTCAGGTATCTTAAAAATACCTAAAATGACATTCTATCCTTCCTGTTTTATCTCAGATTCCTCTGGTGAGGTTTATAAACTTGCGTTTTAAACTTATTCTATGTATTTATATAGAATATTTTAGGACCCTGCATTGTCTTTAAATAATATTTTCCCACCATCCTTACAGCTTATTTATACGACTCTGTACTGGCAACTTGCTGTTTAAGCCAGTGCTTAAATGGCTTCTCTGAAAACTGTATGCTGACTATGTATATACAGTAGTGTTCACTTTTCTTCTCATACTCATTTCTGTATCTTATTTGTTAGTAGTGATGAAGGTATCCAAAATTAGTTTTATCTATTACTACAGAATGATTTATTAACGTAGAAGCTGATATCCATGTATACCTCAAAGAGAGCTTCATACTAGTTCATACCATTCTTGTGAGACCATAGAACTGTCAGCATTAAATTGACATAACAGGATGATGCAGACTGTTGTTTCCAATTTGGAAACAAAACAAACCCCATAGGTCTTTTCGCTTGTGTAATATTAGACCATGTGATATAAGTTCTCACTGACCATGTTGTCATCAAAGAATAATTTTCATTCAGTAGTGTTCTGGAAAATTTCCAAAATTGTGAATAAATATCTTGAGCTGTGCTTTGCTATTGTGCGTTTGATTCTGTTACTAGTGTAAGCTGAGCTATATGGCCTTCAAGTACAACAAAGAGATGCAGAGATAAGGCAGTAGTACTGCTTTAATCTGCATGTCCTAACCTGACCGGGTCTGTTTGCTAAACAAACCAGTGTCCTTATGGTTGAAAATCATCCTCACTGTAAACCTGGGCAATAGAAGACAAAAAAATAACCAAAATCTAAAAAGGCTGAGTTTTAGGACATAGTAGGGTTTTCCCATGATGCCAAGGATTTTCAGTTTGTATTTAAGGAAAAAAAGGTGCATACTGTTTTGGAGGTGGCGTGCAGCAACATGCTGGAGTGCCTAGTAATGGGCTTGCCGCTACTCATGAATGCTGAAAGGAGTTCCAGGCTTCTGTTTGCAAAGGCAGCAATAGAAAGAATAAGTGAATGGAGAAACTGAAACGACTCCCGTTGTTACGCACGAGGATATAAAAAACCTGCTTTTCTAAGGAAGATTGTTACTGAACCCATTGTTGTTGCTATTTCACATTGAACTTCTGTTAGGCTAATCGTTTTTTAAAACAACTGAAAGGCAGTTGAACACATGCGTGGAAAGTGCATTGAATGCTAAAACAATTACAAGTTTCTTAATGAAGACAGTGGTGATGTTGATGTTGCAAAGTGTAATGGACATTCTTTTTCATGAAATTAAGTAAATTTGTGCATAATCCCCAGCACATTAACCTCTTGAGGTGATACCTAACTCCTTAACACATTTCAAGAGCTGCAGGTACCTAAAGAGAAACAATAAAGTTAATTCTGTGTATGTTCGTCTTTAAAGTTTTGCTGTTTGCCCATTTGCCTCTTCAATAGAAGCTGATCTGGCAGAACCTGATTACTTTATAAGTGGGTATTACACTAGATTTTTAAAGAATTCCTGGGATGCTAATGAGTAATTGAACAAAAGAGAGATTTTAATCCAGACTATAGCTGCAGTGTATTTTGAAATACGATGTAACAAATTGCTGCGAGTACAGATAATAAACCTGGAAAAAATAGCAATGATGCTGCAAACTCTTTTAAGGAATTATGTCAGTATCTTGAACGTGCTAAAATATGGTGTACAGATTTACTCAGTCCGGTTGGTATTTTACAGTTGTACTGTTGTAAAGAATTTCTTTGCAAGCGAAGTTGTGAGCAGGGGAGGAGGAATTGGACTATAGTACAATAAAACTAGATGAGAATTACCTTTTCCTGAAATGTGAAAAAAAAACTTCATCTAGCGTTCTGTTGGCAGCACAGGAGGTTTAGTGGTTCTTTTGTAATTTGGGTACTCTGATTTAGATACTAGTTTTGGATACTCAGTAGAATTATTAGAGGGTTCAGGAAAAATTCTAATCTTGTGTCTTACACTATAGGTGATCACTCAGTTTGGTTCCGTGTGATAGATAAAATCATGGAGTCACTATTGTTGGAAAAGGCTTTTAAGATCATAAAGTTCGACCATTATTGAACTCTACCAGGGCCATTACTACTACATATATCCTTAAGCACCATACATACTTACTTTTTTGTTTATTTTTCCTGACTTCTAATTACTGGTGTAAACCGAGGGGAAGGAACAATTGCCTTGAAATTCAGCCAAACAATTTAACACTTTGGCAGTAATTAAATAAAAATTAGTTTAAAATCAGGAAGACACAGTATATCCAATGATTTTGTACTTCAGGAAGGGCATGCCAATTAGGTGTGTCAAGTACTTTGAAGAAAATATATTTGGGGTTTTTAATTGGCTTTTTAAAAAATATAAGTCATGTTTGTGAGACTGTTTCTGTTTGAGCAAAAGTAAGACAGAGGTGCACTGTTCTTTTGTGTCATTGCTGGTGCTTATATAAAACCATGCAAAACTGGTTCTTAAATTTGCTCAGAGCAAATGCTAACCTTAATCTCTTATTTCCTCTGGTATTGTGCTTACTTTCTGAAACAGAATCATTAAAATATCAGAGCAAAGGAGACTCTGTGGGCAGGGTAACAGGGGAGGACAGCAGAAGCAGTGACTTGCATTGATTTAAATAGTTAAAAAATTCACGAACTTCATTAGACTCTGGTGTGCTTGGGATTCTTATCACTATGTGGCTGAAAGGGTGCTGTGATGTGTTAGGTAATCTAATGTCTTCTTTGTATTGATTCTCTTTCATACCAGGCTGTGGAAAATGTAAAAGTGTTGGGCTGCAAACACCAAGGGAAATAAAACCCTCAAGTGGTGGTGTGCAAAACTTTCATCTGAAATAAGCCTAATAATGATGTTAATATTCTACTTTATTTTTAAAGGGAACATTCTTGGCACAGAAACAACTACTGGGCAAACTGATTTTTTGCATCTGGACTCAAGGAATTGATCATGTCCTAGGCACTTTGAAGACATTTATGAGTCTGATCTACAGGTCATCATATGAAGGTGACCAAAAGTTGTAATGGGAGCAGTGTTTCCCTAACTGTTTGTGGAACCCCTTGGGGAAAGGAAGTATCTGTCCAGCTTGACTTCAGGGAAGTTAAGAAATTGACTCTTCCGTAATGAAAAGAAAGAGCTATGCTAAGAGAAGTTTGGATATGCAGAATAATTTTGGCTTGAGCAGTTCTCACTGGTGAGGAAACTGAGACAGAGAAATGAGTGCACCTTTACACTGTTTTGTTTGCACGTGTTTGGTTTAACATTAGCTAACATTTAAAAAACAAATATGGGAATTGCCGCATGTTTTGGTACTGTTATTTTCACCCATTTTCCTGGAGATATGACCTGTTAAACCACAATGCCTTCAGGTTTTAGAGTCCTGTGAAGGGTTGCATGTACACTGAACAGGATTTTGTGAGATCAGTCTCCTACTTAGGAGACTTAATCATGTCCATTGCAACACCTGTTTTATGGGAAGGATGAAGAAGCTTGCCAGTATGGTTAAGGAGAAGGGACTATGCCGAAGTCTCATCAAACAGAGCCTTATGTTACTGGAACGTGCGGTCCATTTTTATTAACTTCATCAAAATAGCACATCTCCATTATTTTATTTGAAGACATTCCAACCCATTTTTGACCAGAAGTCAGTACTACATGAATATAAATTTATTGTTTGGGGGAAAACTCTTTATTCAGATCCTGAGTATGTATTCAGGAGGTCTCATTAATATCTCATTAAGGGGTTCTCCAGCATACAGTAAGGTAAATCAGGGAATAATTTTAGTTGTAAGGGTATTCTTCAGGTCAGGAGGCTGTCTTCACAATGGAGTCAGGTGGCTGAGTGTCTTAAGTCAAGCTCAGAAAATCCCTAAGGGTGGTGATTTCACAATGTCTCTTGGTAGGTGGTTCCAGTGCTTATCCATTCTCATTATAGAATCATAGAATCATTTAGGTTAGAAAACACCTTTAAGAGAATCAAGTCCAGCCATTAATTGTATTATGCCAAGTTATGAAGCTACAAAAAGGAATTCACAGTGTATTTTGCAAATTTTGGATCCCAGTTCTGATTTAGGTGTCCTGTATTTTACATCTGGGTAAAATGCAGATTAACTTAACGTACTTGTCCTGTTTGTTTCAATCTAGAGCTTTCAGCAGATGCTTTCTAAGAATATTCAGGTAACAGACACTCCTTGTTTTTGAATCAGTATTAGGATTTTACTTGTTGGCATCGGTTTTGATATTTTTGAGCTCCTATAGAGCGTTTTATAACTCCTGAAACCTTCTATTCTGTTTCCTTATAACGTTGTTTGCATACATTTATTTTCTGTTTCTTGTACATAATATATGACTCCTCTTTTTCTGCTAATGCTGAGATGAGAAGCTTCCATGTAGCTCTGTTTTTTTTGCCCTCATCTGTGCGTTAGGTTGCCCTTATTTTCAGCTAGCTTCAGGGAAAAAAATAGTGTTTTGGTGTGTGCATCAAGTTGCACAGCTTGAGAATGGTAATATTCTCAAGAGACTAGAAGATCTGAAAGTTGTAGATAATCTAGTTTAAAAGTGACATTATTGTTATATGTGTTCTTGGGGAACAAGTAAAGTGTGGGATGTATAGGAGTTTTCTCATGTAACCCCCTAGCTAATCAAGGGTTATAAAAAATGTATAGGTAGTTAAAGATAAACATATCCATAAAGTTTTATCACTTTTCATGTCTGATGTAGGTTTGGGAGTTACCCGCCCCCCTACACTTTGTAAAATGACCCAGACTAGAGCTCAGTTGGCTGGAAGTTGAGATGAAGCTATATTTACAGCTCAGCACAATATACAAGCAGATATATACACTACATACAGGAATATTTACAGAAATATACAAGGTAAAGGTAATACAGAAACACAACCTCCCTCCCAGAAATCAGAGACCCCAGGAGGGGCTCCCAACCACCCTTCCACCTTCTCCTGTCGTGGTAGGCCTGAAAAAGGCCAAGGTGGGCTTGTACATGTCCTGGCTTGCACAGGCATGCTCCCCTGCCCCCTCTCCTTCCGAGCTGGGGGTGGTGGCCACAAAAGCCCCAGCTTCACCTAATATGGGCAAACTGGGCAAACTGCCATCCTAATTGGCTAGTCTATGTCCAAAGGCCCATCAGTCTCGGGCTGAACTATAAAAAGGGGATGAACAGGTAGCACAAGCTAGCTCGCTTGCTCTCGCTCCTCTCTCGCTCTGCTATTGTGTCCATGCCTGCTGAGGCATCCATGCGGTCGGCCTGCTGCCAAGAGAGCCAGGACCAGCCAGCGTGACACCGTGCCGAGACTGCACATCCTGCCTACACATGAGTCTGCTACCAAGACAGCCAGGACCAGGTCAGAGATCGTCTGCCTCCCTTCAAAGCCTCCAGCAGCTTTCGGCCCGGCAGCAGCCCCACCACGTGCTTGGGTATTGTTTTCCCGTGATATTTTTGTGAGTAAATACTTCAAGCCTCTTGTAATCATTGATTGCCTTCTGCCATAAGCAGAAAGAGCTTCCTGCGCCCATCCAGTGGCTAAGCAGGGTAATCAACTGCAAGCGGTGTAAGTGACCGCACAAACCTTCTCTACCAGTAAAAAATGTTTGCTTATGCTAGTTGCCTTTAAAGTGTTCCAGTTTTGCCTGTTCCCTGTATGTATACATTTCCAAACCGTGCATTTTGGAACCTTGTATATAAGTTTTGTGGCGAGATTTAATGTTAATAAACAGTTTTCATAGTTATTAACAATCTCTGCCTGGATATCAAAATTTATATCGTTATTAATTTTAATACCTTTCATTACATCTCCCCACCCCTACACCTTACCCCAAGGTTTGCCTTACGCGTAAGGAGAATTTTGAGGATCAACTGGAGGGGATTAGAAGGAAAGTGGTTAATGAAATTAATCAGCAGAGAGAAGTTCAGAAGCTGCTAGACAGCCCCAGACACTGTGCCCGACAGACACCGACTCTCTTATCTAATGTTTATGTTCTTAGTTTTATCCATGTCAGCAAGCCTATGAGTGAAGTAGACATCACCATTGTTTCCTTTTCATAGCCTATAATATAATTTTCTATATTAAAATATTCCAATTAGCCTTAAACCAGCACAATGTCTGAGAAAGTATATTTTTTCTGTACATCCTGCACATTAATATCTTTTGAAGAAAAGGACTCAACAACAGTTAGTGAAGTGCAGGGAACTAAAACTGTCACTGTTGTAAATGATATTTTCAGGAATGAGAAGGTTAGCTTATCCAATACCTTACACAAAGTGTCTTTGAAAGTCTAAGGTTCTGTTTTTGTGAATTATGATGAAAACACTGAGAGAAGATGTTCATGTGGTCTCTCTTCTATATCTTTTCCAAAATACATCATTTGATACACATTTGGAGCACATTTTAAAGCAAAATCACTATTTAGTACAGACATGGCACTCGTGTTCCCTGAATTAAGGAAACTCACAACAGGTGAATTATGCTGGTCATTCTAAGTTTGTGGCAAAAAAAAATCATCCATGTACCACATTCTGGCATTTTTGACCATAAACTGTTTTCTAAAGTATTTTAAGGAATACTCAAACATAAAGTTATTTCAATTTTATACTGCATATAAAACTCATCTTTATTACAACTAGTTTTATAGCTTTTGAGAAAAAACTTTTTTAAGATCACTTAACATCTGCTTATATTACAAACAGATTCTTCAAGTCTTCTCTGTAACATACACCTAGAAGTTGGAATTGATTCTGATTTAGTAGAGTATTACAGCACTTCTGTTCACTTAGGTTAACTTGGTAGGGCATTGGTTCATCATTGCAAGCGACAAAGCAGATATAAGTGTACCAGGTGCATAGCTGTTACTTTTATGTGAGTCTCTGATCCTGTTAAAAGCCACTTGAAATCAAGGCACAAGAAAGGAATTGCCACACATAGACACAGCCTTGGAAAATGGAAGCACAGCCCCTATTCTGAGTTTCAGTAAGGAGATCTTGTCAAGCAACATGGGTGAAGGCCTTGTTTGTACATATTGAATTAGGTAGGAATTAGTCATTTAAACATTTGAGGGTCTGTAGAGACACTTTTCTGATATTTGAAGGGTCCTAAGTATTTGTAATAATCCAGATACTAGTTCCCCATTGATTTCTATTTTTATTTAAGTAAGTATATATCTGTTCCTTGAGACTGAATGTTGTAGAAGAAATAATAAAAATTGTAATAAAATATATTTTAAAGATTGCTAGAAAACTTGTTGCGCCAGCAGTGTCCTAGTGGATCTATTGTCCAGTCCACTGTTATGTTTCACAGTGACCTTGTCTGACATACTCGATCCCTTAAGACTTCTACTTGCCAGTAGACCCCTGGGCAAAGAAACTCTACTGCATTAAATATTGCCTTAGGAATACATAGTGTTAAAGATAAGCCTAGCACATGAAGACCTCTGACCAGCTATGTGAGTGCAGGCTGAGAAAGGTCAAATATGTATTACAAAAAATAGTTGATGATTTGAACATCTACTTGTATGACATTTTTTCTTTTATTCTCAGTAAGTACACCATTACCTAAACTTTTACTAAATATATCTGAAATGCCGAATGCCAACATTTTTTCTTGATAGTATAATTGTGGTGGTTTGGCCCTGTCTGGGGGTGAGATGCCCTTCAAAGCCGCTCTATCACAGAGGAGAGGGAAAATACAACTCAAGGTCTGTGAGTCAAGATAGAAGAAATTTAATAGGATGAAAAGCCAAAGCAAAGGCCACACATGGAATCAAGAGCAAAGAAAGATGTTATTCTCTGCTTCCCATCAGCAGGTATTAGTCACTTCATGGGAAGCAGGGCTCCAATATGTGTGGTGGTTAGTCTGGAGGATAAATGGCCTCCCCCGCTTCCTTCTTTCATTTAGCTTTTGTATCTCAGGTGATGTCATATAGCATGGAATACCCCTTTGGTCAGGTGGTCTGGCTGTGTCCCCTGCCAAGATCTTGCCCATCCCTGAGCCTGCTGTTGGGAGAGAAATACTGGAAAAGCACAGCGTCGATGCTTGGCTCAGCAGCAGCCAAAGCGCTGGTGTGTTATCAACACCCAGCTACATCACTGCNGTATGACATTTTTTCTTTTATTCTCAGTAAGTACACCATTACCTAAACTTTTACTAAATATATCTGAAATGCCGAATGCCAACATTTTTTCTTGATAGTATAATTGTGGTGGTTTGGCCCTGTCTGGGGGTGAGATGCCCTTCAAAGCCGCTCTATCACAGAGGAGAGGGAAAATACAACTCAAGGTCTGTGAGTCAAGATAGAAGAAATTTAATAGGATGAAAAGCCAAAGCAAAGGCCACACATGGAATCAAGAGCAAAGAAAGATGTTATTCTCTGCTTCCCATCAGCAGGTATTAGTCACTTCATGGGAAGCAGGGCTCCAATATGTGTGGTGGTTAGTCTGGAGGATAAATGGCCTCCCCCGCTTCCTTCTTTCATTTAGCTTTTGTATCTCAGGTGATGTCATATAGCATGGAATACCCCTTTGGTCAGGTGGTCTGGCTGTGTCCCCTGCCAAGATCTTGCCCATCCCTGAGCCTGCTGTTGGGAGAGAAATACTGGAAAAGCACAGCGTCGATGCTTGGCTCAGCAGCAGCCAAAGCGCTGGTGTGTTATCAACACCCAGCTACATCACTGCAAAACACAGCACTGTGAAAGATGGTATGGGGAGAATTAACTCCAGCTCAGCTGAACCCAATACAGCTGAACACCAATACAATGGTGTTATTTGTATCTTAAAAGTTATACATTAGAAATGCAGGCAGGTTCTCAATTTATGCACAGTTTTGGTCTCATAATCAAATGGATCCTGAAAACATGAGTAGGTGTGCTGATCTTGTATCCAAGTTTTTCTTTCATATCCATTTTCCTTATTTACTCATCTAAAACTAGAGAAGGTACTTTGTTGTTTTGTTATAGTCATTTGTTATGGGTTGCTAAAATGCTGCATAGTCATTTGTTATAGAATTGAAATCTTATATGGCCATTTGTTACAGAAAGTTAAAATGTTGACTACAATAGTAAGAAATTGAACTCTGTTTGGATTATTAAGTTTTTCCTTACCTAATTGATACCTCAAGTGAGAGAGCTGTCATTTAGAAGTGGTGGGCTGCTCTAACAATGTTTGACTATCATGAACTCACAGCCATAATAGAATTGCAAAGATACATAATGGGAAATTTCAGAAATGTGGATGGGGAATTAATAGCTATAATTTATTTTCCAGTTATGCTGCCTTTTCTTTCTTAGAAAATAGTACTTTGATATTTATTGCAGATACATGTTGCCAGGTGACAATTAAGTTGTTTTTCTTCTTATACATAACAAATCATAAATTTATTGGAGATTCAGTAGGTAGTGTGAGAGAAGGTGGAATTTAAGCTGTGTTTATTCCATCCAAGCCCCATCTCTTGATGTCTATTTTTCAGCCGTGGTGCTGGCAGCTTGTTCTGTTGTTTGGTGCTGTGAGTTCTTCTCGACTCCAGCCCTGCATAGCAGCTGGGTTCTACATGCTGTGTCCCACTTTCCATCTCTTCTGTTGAGTGTGCCTGTTTCCTCATCTTCAAAACATGTTCTGGTTTAGCAATGCAATAAATCAGTCCCTGGAGTATCCAGTACCTCAGTACCAGATCAAATGGATCGTGTCACCTATCTGTACCGTTCTGACTGGGTGTCACCTTACTTAAACATGCATAAGCTCCATGTACTCCAAACTTTGGCTAGTTTGGCAGATATAATAATCTTACGATGAGGCCAAATCCTCCAAGTTATATTGGTACCATTAGCTGATGAAGCAGTACTCCTCTCTGCTGCTGCCATTGGGGAATTGTTGCCTTGTTAGACTAGTAAATATTTTTAGTTAGTGCTGACCTTTTATCATGTCAGCCACAGACAGAGGTGGCTTTTAATAAAGAGGGAAAATGGTCCAAACCACTACTAAAGGCTATGGATCAAATTGGACATCTGGGTTAGATTCTGTGGACTTTGGGTTAGAAATTCTGAAGTGACCAGAGATTATGAATTCTGAAAATGAGTAGATAGACTAAAAGAGAGACACTGTAAAGAACTAAAAGAAATCTTTTTCTGCCAAAGTGTAGAAGGGCTGATAGCGAACTGTGCTTTTGGTTTTACTTACTGCAGGTTAACCACATAGTTCATGTAAGAAACTCAAGCATTTCTGGTTGTGCGGAATTTTCAACTCTTGCACCAATTTTCTAATGTTTCTTTGGATAGACATAAAATATACTTATTATGTGTCTCTTGAGGCATTCTCTTCACGTTTTATAAGGATGAGGGATGCGTGTTACTGCAATGTTGTTTGAAATTTTTGTGGAGGGAAATCGAGGTAGTCCAGAAGGTTTTCACCTCTGACTTAATTCCGCCCTTATGACTGTGCCCAAATGAAAAATACTACACAATGGTATACTGAAGTCATGTTCAGTTTCTGTGAAGAGCACTACATTACTTTGCTTCTGTCATATGCTATATGGCATAGTTACAGAATTTATCCAGTAAAAGGAAGTGCCTTTTTCTTTTGCAGACTTTATGTAATCTTCTACTGCCCATGCTGTAAGTATAGTGGCATTGCTGTGCAATGGCAGTCAAGATGGTCTGGTGCATGACTTCTGTGGTACTAAAGGTGGTTTCTGTGGTTCTGTGAACTGACAGGTCTGTAGTTGCCTTGATCCTCCTTCCAGCCTTTCTTGTAGATGGGCATCCCATTTGCCAATGTCCAATCAATTGGGACCTCCCCAGTTAGCGACATCTGCTGGTTTTGGTTTGTTGGGGGGTTTTGTTTGTTTGTTTTTATATATTATTGTCTGATTTAAAGATTTTAGGAAAAAACTGCTTCTGCTGTACATTTAAAAAGTGCGATCTGAGAAATTTCGAACTTGTCAAGGGCTCTTGCACAAATACATTTAAAGATAAGTATCAAAACTAACTGAAATTTGGTGCAGTGATTGTCTCATAGCCCTCATTGCACTGTTCAGGTCCTTGACAGCTGGATCATTGACTGACCCTTCTCTTTGTATGATTTCTTCTGGGATCAGATAGAGTACTGCCATGCTGAGTATTTTCAAAATGAAGGAGGACCAAACAGGAGACAGACTTATCTTAGATTGATGACTAGATTGATGGTAAGCTGCACAGAAGGTTCAAGCCCCATGCTAGCATGAAGTCATTTGACAGCTAGAAATATTTGCTTATAAATTGAAAGAGTAGGTAATAATAGTGGGTTTTTTATGATTACATTACATGATATTTTATGATTACACAGACTAATAGCTAGCAGATGGCACAGTATCCATTTTACTTGTTTACGAAGATGATGGATGGCAGGGATTGAAAAACACTTTTTCCTTGTTACATTACTCTGAAAGCTTGTAGTGGACAGGCAATTTACAATAGGAGTCAACAATAATTTGTGTCTGCCCTAGATTTTGGGGGGCATCAGTTATGTTTCCTATTTTATTGGAGTTTTTTCTTCTTTCAGTGGTACTTCTTACAGGAAGAGGAAAAAAAATTAAATCCACTTTGAGAACTAGGCCTTTAAAAGGATTCATGTTTGTTTGACAGCCTACATATACAAATAATATCTATTTGTCTGAAGAATAATCAGTGGGAGCTTTTTGCACTGTTCTCTTTCAATGTTTATCACATTACTTGGACATTTTGATTCAAAGAGATATGCTCTGTCTTTTGTTTGGGCACTTCTGCACAAATCTACGTTGTTACATTGCATGCTACCAAGATAGTTAAAGCTATCCAGTTGCAATAATAATTACAGTGTTTTCCATCCCTTTTATTTAATTAGTATTGACTTGCTCAACTTACCTATGTGTATGTTTTATATGTATCTGCTGTGTTGTTGGGGTTTTGGTTTTTTTTTTTTTTGGTTGGTTGTTTGGTGGTTTTGATTGTGGTTTTCTTTTTGCTTAGATACTATGACTTGAGAATACTCAAACACGAATCAGGTTATTCCATGAGTATTAGACCTAAAATCTGATAATTTTTTTCCCCTAGGTCAATTCCTTATATATTTTAGTCACCAGTGTCAGGTGCTCATCTACCTATCATGTCCCTAGAGTCTGCCATTCCTTTCAGCCTCTCTCAATGGTTTTTGGCTGGGTGAGAGGTCATGTGTTTGTGGTTTCAACAAAGAGTGCCTGAATTCTGATTAGCTAGTAGATTGCCATCTCTCCGGGGGAAAAGGGACAAAGCTATGGTTGCTTTTTCCTCAAGAGTCACTGTGTTGGATTGTGCTTTTCTGTAAGGTCTCTAACTTCAGTAAAACTCGTATCTGAGATATCTAGCATTCTGACAAATTTGATAGAACTTGGACAAAATGTTTCAAATGTTATGATTTTGTGTTTAGTTCTCTCATAATAACATTAGTTTCCTGCAAAAATCAGGCTAAAACAATCAGATGGCACCAGGGTGTCTTTCTCTCCTTGAAGAACCCAATAAGATTATTTTTTTTTTTTCCCCTAGTAGAAGAGGAGGGGAAGTCATTGCAATAATTATTGTGACTGGACAGCATAAAACATAACTTAAGATATTTTTTTCCCAATAATATGAGTCTTGCCTTTCATCCAGAGGATGCTCCAGAATATATGTGACTGATTTCTAACAGAAATCTCATCTGTTTAAAACTGTGCTTAAAGTTCCCTTTATGAGTTTGCATACATAATACAACCTGAATCTACATTAATACTGGAAAGTTCAGTTTTATATCAGTCATAGATGGATCTAGTGAGTCCCTGTAATTCTACCCACTTTCAGCTCCCATCACTCAAAGGATTTTCATCACTGCACACTGCTAGCAGCCTTTAATCAGGGAGAAATCCTATGCTATTGTCTTTTGCCACGTGAAAAGGAAAACCAGCATTCTCATTTGGAAGTTGTATATATGTATGTGTGGGGGTGTATGTATTTGTTAACAGTTTGTATCTTCTTCAGCTTCATTACCTTTGACTACATCTTTACTTAACATAAAGACCCAAGCTTCAGACGGATATGATAATGCAGTCTTATCCAGCTTGCATGCATAAAGGTGGAATGGCTTTGGTAGTGATGCCTAGCTTTGGTTGTGAAGAAAAGGATGAGAAATAAGCAGCAGAAATCTAGCTACCATGAGCCAACAATTTAAAACTCTGTGATTTTTATATGGAAACCTGAATTCTGTGTCTGAATGGTCACTAGTATGTGCTTGGGGTTGGCAGTGTGGGAAGGAAACAGGACTAGACAAGAGGAGAAATAGCAATGCTCGTCTGGCCTCCTTAAGTTTTCATGGTGCTCTTGCTAGGAGAAGATGAGTAAAAAGCAACTGCTGAGTCCAAAATATTTTTTGTTCTGGATAGGTGTGCAATTCACTGCATAATATGCTTGCTGGATTCATATTATAAAGCCAGATTATCAAATGAAAATTGTAGGTTTTGGTTTAATGAACGCTGTAGGTGTCTCTTTCCTGTACCTGCTGTTGCAGCATCCACATGCCTGCCTGCTTGCCTGTGCAAGAGTTAGATGTGCTGGGTGCAGATACAGGCAGAGGTTTGTACCTGAGTTAAAACTGACTTTGTGAAAAGGATTATTTAACTCAAGTAAACTCTGTCAACAGGAAACTCCCAGCTTTGAGATGGAACAGGGGCAGGCATGCACAGACCTGGGTAGAAGCAGTGGAACTCTATTGCCGTCTTTTAGGAATACTGTGGTCACATACTTGTGTCAAGTTCCATAAAAAACTAATCTTAATCTAATCATAGAACTGCATATGCAGATTTCTGGGTTAGACAATGACAGTGATTGACATACATGTACCATTACTGTGCAAATACTGGGCAATAGGTCTTAGGTAAAAAATATATCAGATGTGCGATTGACTTCAGTTGTCTTTGCCCAGAGTTGTACTAGCTTTTTGTGCTTGCAATATCCATTCTCAGTTATGCATGTACTCTTGGGAGGCTAGATCTCCTTTGAAAGATTTTAAAGAGGTCTTTTTAAAGTATACACTTGTAATATATATCTTACTGCTGCAAATCTACGTAAGTGATTTTAAAAAAATATTCCAAGTCAGTCCTTTGTTAAAGCTGCTTTATGGTATGTGGCTCCTGTATTTTTATAGTTCTTTTGTTGAGAGAAAAAAGGGCTTTGCCTTTTGTGCATGTATATAAATTATGCCTTCATAGTTTCATTATGTTTAGTTCTATTTTTATCCTGTTTACATGCCTTATATAACTCACTTTGAAGCCCTTCTAACAATGTAATACTTGCATTAACCATCATCAATATTCACAAACAAGAGATTTATTCATGTTGGCTAGCAAATACTCTGATTGTTCCTCAGATGTCTCTAAAAATATATTGCAGTATTTTTACCACTTAACTTCCCATCTAAGATGGTAAGAATATCAATCACATTCCAGAACTGAACCTCTGCATTTTGAGAACGTAATGACAGTTAACCACAGATTGTTATAACTAATTTGATATGTATTTGGTCAGGGAAATGTGAAGGAATTTAAGGAATCTATGGAAACTTTTATTTCATGTTTCAGAACTTTCAACTACTATTTTCCCAGAACGATCTCATTCCAGGTACATGTTTTTTCAAAGAGCTTTATGGACCAAGGCAAATTCTTCCTGGTTGCAGCAGAAAGTGCTGTTGTCTGTCCAAAACAAAAGCTACTACCTGTTTTATTATTGTCTTTGTAACAATGAACAGACTTTAGATTCTAACCAAAGCCAAAGCTGAAAGGGTATAATATGGTGTACTACTCCATCAGTATTTTCATCAGACTATCAGAATCTTCCAGCTGATCCAGGATGATTGCTTTTTCAAATTTGTAAATCGTTGTTTCATGAGGACAGCCACAGCAATGAAAAGGGAGGGGGAGAAGGCCCTTTATGATTTAAAAAAAAAAAAAAAAATGCAAAACACCCCCACCCCAAAAAAAAAACAAAGCAATTGGAAAAAGTATTATTTATTACCTGGGATATGAGTGTGTCACATTTACTTTAAAAGATACAATTTACAAATAGTTCCATCTTCCGATTTTTGGTATAGAAGTTATCCATTGTATTCCATTCCGTAGTCAAAAAGCAGCGAGTTCGGTACCCATGCTTATAAAAGACTGTAAGATCATATGTATGAAGGGACAGGGGAAAACAAAACAAATATGAGGAGAAAAGAAGCATGCAGAAGAAAGTATACAAAGTACATACCTGTGTACATATATTAATTTTTTTACAACAAATCAGTTTAAGTTCTTAGAATTGTACACAAATAAGACCCACCTCTATACCTTTCCTTTTCTTTTTTCTTTCCTTTTTCTACAAAAAAAAAAAAAAAAAAANTTTTTAAAAAAAAAAAAAAAAAAAAAAAAAAAAAAGTGTACAAATCTCTGCTGCTGTAGATGCATAATAATTGTCTAGACATAATGAAGGAGAGAAAAAATAATTCGTACTCTTTTCCTCACTGTGTCAACCTAGTGTCCAGTCCCTCCTCCCTTCACTAAATGACACTAATTAAAAATTTGTATGTTTTTGTTAGGAAGGTAGTCTTGATGTTGGTGATGTTCTAGATTCTAGTGTCCACAGCATGTGAACAGACTTCTTGCTGAAGGTCAGAAAAGTCAAGTTCTATTTCAAGAGTCAGACTTCAAAATTAGTCCTACCAACTTAGTTCCCTCCTTCCACTGTGAAGAGCTTGTTTAATAAAACAAATAGTATTTATTTATGCTATCAGTTTTCTGCCAGAAAAAAATAATTAAAAAGAAGATACCGATCTGGATGAGTATTCCAATATGTAAAACATTCACTGACATATCTTGTGTGTTTCCACTATGTTCCTTACAGGCAAGATCATGCTTCTTTCATTTACTTAAAAGTAAATAATAAGTGTGAAAATACCCCACCACTCTTTCCCTTTCCCCTTCCTCCCCAGCCCCTTAAAATGAGTGACAGCATTAGTTTAGATCAGTTACACTGTCTTGGGGAAGCTAGAGGGGGAAATGGAAATGCATCCAATATATCTCTTGTGTAAATTAGGTTTTTGATCGTTTTGATAGGAGATAATTGCTTAAACATGACAGTTAATTTGTGTTTTGTGTTCCAATGTAGAAGCTTCAGAGAGTGTGTTACAGTGTGTACAGCTGACT
This sequence comes from Ramphastos sulfuratus, assembly GCA_013399055.1. NCBI lineage: Eukaryota > Metazoa > Chordata > Aves > Piciformes > Ramphastidae > Ramphastos > Ramphastos sulfuratus. The sequence continues at coordinate 10,630 of WBNM01035949.1, read as the reverse complement.
TTGCTTTAAATTTTGACTTTATACCAGAGGCATTTTTATCTCAGCTTGAAGTACAGTACTCCACATATTTTTGTGGTATGCTAATACAGCAATCTGTGCAAGGACTAGAGTTTTGTTATTTCAGAAGTTACTAGCAGTGGCCCTGTCTTTGCTGTAAAACGCTACCAAATTGGGGAAATGTAATATTCAATACCTGACCTTCAGTATATAGGATCAGGGTATCTTGACTAAAGTCAGTGTTCCTAAGCAACGAAAAATATTACTCTTTTTTTTTTTTATTTTTAAATTACCAATAGTTTATAGACAGGTTTGGTTAAAAATATTTATCAGATTTTTCAACTTGATATGATATATGAATGATTAGAAACAAACATTTTAAATTCACAATAAACCCTGTGGTAATCTGTCCTCAGATACTAAACGGGCACTAGCTTTCAATGAAACAGTGAATGAGTGAATAATAGTATTTACAGTTCTGGTGGCTATAGAAGAAGAAATCCATGTCTTCACTGCTAGTCTGTCTGAATCAATTCTGAAGTTTTGGTGTTTCACATAAACTGAAATTAAATCGTTGAATTGTAACAATGTTATGTCATTAGACCTCAGTCTTAAATTGCACTTGTGCTGAGCGTGGTTTGTGTAAACTCAGAATCTCTGTGGAATTGATGCTGTGCAATTAATGAGAAGGTAACAGATCACTGGATATTTGATCACACTCTGGCGTTGCAGAAGAAACAGCACAGAAAGGATAGTATCTGAACGAAGCAAAACAAGTAGTGAACTTGTGGCCCTCTGCAGGTTTTCCTGCTTCTGCATGCCAGCTAGAGGAGGAATAAATACTGGTACTGGTGCTCTGGGGAACCATTACTTACATAGTCAATGTGTTGAAGATCAGCAGTTCACTAACTGACCTGCCTCACTGCTCTGCTTTTAGCACTGTGTTTAGAGTCAATAATGAATTTTAAAATAGTGTCTTGACCATCTTTTGCAAGAGCATGGTGTTTGTTGTTAGTTTATATTTGAAAAGATGCTTGTAAGACTTGTTATGTTATTGGTAACATCAGAAAACTCAAGAGATATTAATGTAGTCCATTTACAGAAATATTGGAGCCAGACGCTAACTTACAGGGAACACTTCCACCACTTCATCATTGGGAGAAACATAGCCTTAATGATTCTTAAGACCTGAAGTCATTGCATATGTTAAAAACAAGTCTAAGAAGTGTCACGGTTAAGAAAGCACTAATAATTTAAGCCTCTTGCTTAATGATCATCAATTTTTATTTCTGGTTTATACCATAACACAACCAGTCTATAACACAACCAATGACTATGGTGGAGCAGGCTGCAGAACCCCAACCCATCTTGGATTCTTCATAGTTCATTGTGTTGGAGGGAACCTGGTGGCACTTTGTCTTTTCCCCTGTCTGCAATGACTGTGATGTCAGCAGGGATGCAGACTAGGAGCAGAGCACTTCAGCATTTGGAGAACAGACATAACTTACCCTTACTATATTTATCTTATAATTGCTCTACTTGTGAATGGAAGTCTTAGTAATGGGTGTAATGGTATTTTATAATATCATAAAAAGTAAGTTTAATCTTAATTTATTTGATTGCTATGCCAGAAATCCTGAAACACCACCTCTGCTTCTTTTCATGAATAAATTTATTCTCCTGTAGCTGTAGGTTTTGGTTACTGCCCTAAAAGCTCTACGCAAATGTCAGAGTGGTGCTGTATATTAAAATATATAATTATTCCTCTTGGTACAATAGCATGATGTATTTGAAGTAAAAGATTTTTAAAGGCACATATATACATCTTCCCAAATGACAGATTTTTGCAAATCTGTTTCCATTTACTCTCATTAGTATTAAATCAGTACAATTGATAACAAATGTCAGACTGTAATGTTTCTGGTGAAGCAGACCATCTGCTTCTTTCATAATATGAACGTTTATGCTTACAGTGTGCTTCAACAACTGTGTCTGAAATGCCAGGTACTAATGTCTGTTATTTGAGGTCTCTGAATACGTTATATATATTGGAACAAGGATTAGTTCTATGCTTTTTGGCAAATGTAGTTGCTAAAAGAGTTTTCTGTCCATGGATTGCTCACCTCCCTTGAAAATGCTGTCTTTCTCTTAGCCTCTTCTTTTTCCCTGTGATTGATTGTTTGTTTCTTACCAATGTATTTATTTTTCAGATAGCCTCTCTTTGAATAACTGAAATTTGTGAAGGCTGCCAGTTTACCAACTAAAGTAATGTTGTGATACTCAAACAGAACCATGTTGCTCTCAACTTACCAGTTTATTTTGACAGGAAGTTTTTTATTAAAAACAAACATGAGACAAACTAAAAGGATACAAATATTGCCGAAATCCCTCAGTTAAAGCTTTCAGAACTGCAGTATAACTTGTTTTTCTTCTGCAAGGAGTGGTGCAAAGCGAAAGATTAATTATATTTCAGCTAACTGAGTTTAATTGTCCTTCACATACTGATGCATGTGCTTTTACCGGGACAAATGTCAGTTAATGGGCTTCAGTCTTCCCAGTCTTCCCTAAATCTGGGTTCTTCATGTCAGCAGTTTAAATCCAAACTGGACACTGTCAGTTCTTGCTTCACACTACCATTCTATGTGCTGGATGTTAGGAGAATAGAGTGAAGCCACTATGTTTGAGTGAGCTGGACTGAGCATGTTCCTGCTTGCCTCCAGCTCTGCAATGTGCATGGCATGTTGCAACCATAGGACCTGATGAGGGGGAGGCCGGGAAGGATTTAGTACCAACTTACTTTACGGAAGGGTTACGTAGGTCAGTTGCCCAGAAAATAGGCTATGCTCATCTGGAGAGATTGTTTAATTAGCAGTAGGACTTCGTGAAAATCACTGGCAGAAATGAAAACAAGGTGGGAGAGAGATGTCTCTGCTGTTCCTAGTTTTCCTCAAAGTCCTTTTTATGAAATAGAAGACCACAATGTATTTGTGACTGAGAAACCTGTTGAGAGTGTGGTACAAAATAGGATCATTGGGTTGGGTTTTTGTTGAGACCAGTATTAGTATGCCTTAAAAGAAACTGTGAAATGGGTGTATATTAATAGTAGAGTTGCATACATTATGCAATGTTTTTGTCACCAAGAAACACTGTAAATATAATCAGTGAAAAGATGCTAGATGTATTCTTTATTCTGATTTACAAGTAACCTTCTTGATTTGAATATGAAAGGATTGTTAACACTATATACTTAAAATGGGTAGAGGTTTGCTGAGTTGTTGCTAGTGATACATAAACTGATGCGTGTATTCACTAAATTGCTTACAAGTTGTGATCTTTCTCCATTGTAATTTGAGAATGAAGGCAAATAGAGTTGAGCTGTTCTTTCCATTTCTTAAAATCACGTGGCTTGAAATAGTATTTGACAAAAAGAAACCTTTATTTTGTTACAGGGTTGTTCTTTTTGTCATGCTGCTGATTTTCGAATACTGGGAAAACTGCTTGCCTCATTTGTGGTACATCACGCTATCTATGCTTTTAACAAACTGCCCCCACCTCTTTGCTGGTTTATTCAGTGTTTTCAAGCAATATGTTATGTTCCCAGCTTTTGCATTTGGCTTGGAAACATGCACTGTTTAAAACTTGAAAATAAGCATTATTCGTTCTACAGTAATTTTTCTACTTAGACTGAAAGACTTCTTAGAGTGTTAGGTCTGAGCATGTGTAACTTGTAGGTATGTATGTTGTGTGTGTGTTTGAACATTTATGTATATATTGAAAGGTAGATTTTCTCAGGAGTATTTAGCATGTTTATCTTTACCAGTTGAAGCAGGATTAGAAATCTAGCCTGTAAAACAGAAATATCTGTATATCTGGAAAGTATCTGTATTTCAGAGTCTTGATCTGAAAATGTAGCAGAGGTGACTTCTGTGTACTCAACATTAACATGTTTTGAATGCTTCAAGTCATCAAGATTTGAGAGTTTTGTCAGTGAGGAAAATCAGTTGTTGGAAAATTTTGCTCTAGACGACTGTATTTCTTGATGCCATGATGCTCGCAGAAGGTTTGGTAACTTGTATACAGTTACCACTCTTCTATAAAATCAGGGTCTGCAAGTTCTGCCAAGATTCTTAGTGAGTAAATATTCCTCAGAATCTTGTCATTTGATGTTGCAGAATGTAAAAAGAGCAACAGACTTGCAGAATTGCAACAGGTTTTAAAGCTGTAGACCTGCTTCAGTAGAAATAGTGTTTTAAATTGCAACAGTATATAATATCCATATCCTCATAGAACACTTAAATGTAATTGGATTAGAGTGTTCTGATTTTATGCACTCTATAGTGATATGCATATGATACATCATTATGGTATAAAGTATTTTATTTTTTTTCTCCTATCTTCTTAGGTTTTTTTCCCTAGTCCCATCTTCCTGATCTCAATAATAAAACCTCCCAGCTTTGGTGTTCTGTTTTCTTATTTGTTTGGAAAGCAAAATTTTGGCAGAAGGATGAAGGAGTTTTCATATTTACAGGCCTGCTTAAGATGCCATAAATAGATTGATGTATGAGTTATATGAAGCTTAGAATTCATATCTAGTCTTCAGCCTGCAGAGTTAATCATCGCCCAATGTTCAACCAATATTTAGACAGTAAAAAAATTAAGAAACATTACCAAAAAGTTGCATAGTTAAAGCTTCTTTCTTAACACATAGATAGGATTTTCTTTCTGGTTTAGGCAGATTTAAGCAAGTTGATAATATACTCCTATTTTCTCGTTAATAGTTTTGTACTATCACATCCTTGTAGAAATACATACTTATTAACCATTTATATCATGAGTGGTTCCTGTGATGAGAATTTGGTTTCTCTATGTAATTAGCATATTCTGTTAAATTTCAGTTTGAGGAAAGCAAGGATAATCTAGAAACTGTTCAAGTTTGGAGCAAATAAAGTTTGGCATAGAGAGTTACTAGTTAGACACTTATAGAGTCTTCAATTTTGGTTTATTCATGAAATGTACAGCACCAATTATAGCTGATATGTGCTGACAAGTGATATTTTCACTTTACAATTCTATCTAGTTAGATAATTTAAATGAATGGGTATATGTACCAAATACCTGGAGTGAGCTTGCCTGCCTGCTGCTTTGCATTGTAAGAATTGGCTTAGATTGTTCAGTTAATAAGTTTTAAATGTCATATCTATAAAAGGCCTGATGTAAAATCCTCCAGCTAAGGAGCATTTTTATCATGAATTCTTTGGTAGTGAAGAGAGAAGATACTCAGTGTTAGACCTTCTCATAGTCTTTTCCAAAATACTTGTCAAGATACTGTATTTGAGATTGACCTAACTCTGGATAATGATGACTGCCCTGAGGAGCTCTGTGTAGTCTCTGTGTGCAGTTATTTCTTTCATTTTCTCCTCCTTATATAACCACAATGTTCTACAAATCCTTCACCCAACTGCCTGCCTTTCCTTTTATTGTGGATATTTTTCTACACATCTCTTAAAACAATAAAGAAGGTGTGTATTTGTTCACTTCTTGTGTGACAAGACCCTTGCTCTCTCCAGTCCCCTTCACAAGGGTCACTTCTTGGCCATGGATAACTGACAGCTGTGTGTTTGTGATTCTCAGCTGTACATATTTCTTGACACCTTTAATGACTCTTCTCTGTTTTCTTTGCCTGCTTGTGTTGACTTTTCCTCTAAATACTTCACATGGATGTGTTTCTCCTGAGGACAAATCAACTGTTCTGCTTGTATGGTTGCTATTTAGACTTTCCATGAATAACGGGTATATCACATTCAATCCTGAACATCTCAACTAATAACTTTTCTGCTACCTGCAAATCTCATTTGTAACATTGGCGATTTTTAGTATGTGGTCTGTACTTCCTCTCTTGACGGTTTCCTTTCTCTCTGTTCCTTGTGTCTGTATTTGCTGCATGTGAAGTAAGCATTCATTCTTTTTTTCTGAGTGTCCTGTAATTCGGCTGACTTCCATTTAATTACAGGAATCAATATGAAACCATATTCTCTTGCTGCAAATATAGATATGCCATCTCAGATATTTTACTTTCAGTGTTGTCCTTTAATTTTAGCACAGATTTTAGTTACATGAGTCAAGGCTTTTATAGTAGTTCTTGTTATATATAGATTACTTCAAGATCATCTATAGTCTGTTTTCTTCCAGCTACTACTATATCATGTTACTTGAGTGTATGATTTTCTTAAACCTTAATTTCAAATTTGATTGAGGTTGTTTTCATTTGTTATATTTCAGAGTGGAAGTACACTTACTGTGATTTATACATGATACTGCATATGTTCTCTAACCTCTCCTGTGATGGCTCTTTAGGGTATTCCTCCATTACCAAGTCCAGTGCCAAGGTCCTTGGCTTTTTGACTAGTTTAGGTAATCTCTTAGAAAACTGTCAATTCTGGAGGTCTAGTGATCACAGATAAAATGCATATTGCTTCAAGATTCTTGGATCCACTTTGGCAGGATGCAAATGTCCTTTATTACCCTGTTTCGTATAAGCACTTTCGAAGTGGTAGAGGTTGTGCTGGAACAGCCTTGTCAGACTTGTGCATGTGCTGCTCACTGGACAGCTTTGGTTAACGAAGCCACTGCTCACAGCTGCAGCTGACTTTGTTTTGACTTTAAATGAATTTTTACTCCACTTGTTTTCACCTCAATGTTTCTTTGCTAGAATGATCTCTGAATTATTACTGTTACGGATATCTTTCAGACACAAGACAAAAAGTGACTATTTAGTAAACCAACTCTATTTGTTACAGTATCAGGGGAAACTATTCGAGAGCTAATCTTAAAACTCCTCATGACTGCTTTGTGTACTGACAAGCTGGAGAGGTGGGCCCAGGTGAACCCCATGAAGCTCAACAAGAGCAAGTGCAGGGCCCTGCAACTGGACCAGAACAATCCTCATTATCAGTATAGGCTTGGGGATGTGGTGATAGAAAGCAGCTCTGTGGAAAAGAACTTAGGAGTTCTGGTGGATGAGAAGCTGGACATGAGCCAACAGTGCATGCTTGCATCCCAGAAGCACATTGCATCCTGGGCTTCATTAAAAGAAATGTGGCCAGCAGATTGAGTGAGGTGATTCTGCTACTTTGCTCTGCTCTGGCGAGACCTCACCTGGAGTACTGCATCCATGTCTGGAGCCCTCAACACGAGAAGGATATGAACCTGATGGAGCAGGTCCAGAGGAGGGCCATGAAAATAGTCAGGGGACTGAAGCACCTCCCCTACAACAAGAGACTGAGGGAGATTGAATTGCTTAGCCTGAAGAAGGGAAGACTTGGGGAAGACCAAATAACATCCTTCCAGTACCTGAAGGGGGCCTACAAGAAGGCTGGAGAGGGATGGTTAACAAAGGCATGTGGTGATAGGACAAGGAACAGTGGTTTTGAATTAGAGAGGAGTAGGTAGGAATTGGATGTTAGGAACAAGCTCTTTAGCATGAGGATGGTAGACACACACAGGTTGCCCAGGGAGGTAGTTGGGGCCCCATCCCTGAAGATATTCAAAGTGGGGTTTGACAGGGCTCTGGGCAACCAGATCTAATGGAGGGTGTCCTTGCTGACTGCAGGAGGGTTGGACTAGATGTCCTTTGGAAGTCCCTTCTAACCCAAACCTTTACATAATTCTATGATTCTGTGATTTGCTGACTTAAAATTCATTCTTAAAGCTGGAAGCTTTTGTTTGTGAGCACCACCTAATTTTACAAGCAAGGTGCAAGAGACAAGGGAACAACTCTCAAGCCTTGGCATTGTGTGGTACCCATAGAACTGACCGTCAACAGCTCTAGCTCTGAACTTGAGTCTTACCTATATTGACAGCTTATCAGCTCTCACATCCATGGAGCTGGTAACACCACTCCAGGTATGTAGTAGTTCCTACTAATAGATTCCATCTAAAAGAAGTGGGGGCTTTTTTCCCAGTGTCAGGTGTTAAAGCATTTTGGAGTTTTCACATGCAAGCAAATTGTTCATTATGGTGTTGTTGCTGGCTACAGCTGCAGAACTTGAAAAGCGGTGATTAGTTATGAAAAAGTCAGAGCCTATTTGGAGGCTTGTGTTTGTTTCAGTCAAAATGTTTTAACTTCAAATGTGAACTCAGGAAAATCAGCTTCTACCAAACTGGTGTTTACATGTCATGACAAATTTAGTTATATTTCACTGACTGACCAGAGAGAGTTTTTAAGTTTTGAAGTTCATTGTATCAAAACCTTTAAGAAACATTACCAACTTTTCCTCAGAAACCTTCCCTCAGAACCTTTATGTCTCCTACTTTGTTTGAAAGATTTTTCCACTTCAATGTTTTGTCTACCACATACGGTATTTTAATATTTGAGGGTTTTTTTCAGGTGTAATTTAGTATCTTAGTAGTCACAGTGTAGGAGAAATTATTGTTGGAATTAGTCTTCCAGTTTCCAGAATGAATGTTATCCTTTTTAACAGGAAAGTAGTTTAAGTGTCTCTAACAGAGATTCCGCAAAGCTCTGGCAAGAATTTCTTTTTCATTAAGACACAAAGGCAAGAGTAATAAGACATCTTTAAGAGCTATTCTGGAATAGGAGTCAGGGTTCAGAAACTTTATGGCTTGATTTGAGTATAAAATTGTGCTACCTCTGTCAGTGTAGTCATATAGTCACTGTTTTCGTTAAGCTTATTTATAATGGTGACTTATAATTGATACAGAATTTGAAGTTTCATTTATGACTAGTATTAGATTATTTCTTTAATTATAATCTTGAATATTGGTTTATATATGTGGACTTTGTATTTTGAGATAAGAGGAAAAATCCTGTTTGTTTTATTCCCTTCTTACTGGTTTTCTAGAATAATTTGTTATACATGTGAATAGTAGTCTAGAGGAAGTGGATAGTGATTAGCTGAACATCTCTTATTCTTTTGTGGAAATTGATTTCTTTTGCTCAGTGACAGGCATTTTTTTTTTTGTTTCCAAACTAGATTTATTTTCTCCTCTTTGCAAGTTTCTAGTCTGCCCTTGTGGAAGACTGTGCATTGCTTCTAGAACTTGTCTTATTTGTCACACTGAAATGCCCTGAATCCCCTGTTAAAGTTACTTGTTTAATTTTGTGAACTGGCTGATAATATGCATTACAGTTCTAAAATGCGTTTAGAGGTTCAATTTGAGTGATTCTTTCATGATTTTAAAATACAAACAGTAAGGTTTAACTATGACTTTTTGTGTGTGTGTGTGTTATTTAAGCGCTGTAGCTTATTTGAACATCAGAGGGGAGATTTAGACTAGATGTTAGGAGGAAGTTCTTTCCAGTGAGGGTGCTGAGGCACTGGAACAGGTTGCCCAGGGAGGTTGTGGCTGCTCCCTCCCTGGAGGTGTTCAAGGCCAGGTTGGATGAGGCCTTGAGTGACCTGTACTAGTGGGAGGTGTCCCTGCCTATGGCAGGGGGCTGGAACTTCATGATACTTGAGGTCCCTTCCAACCTTACTATTCTATAATTCTAGGTATTCCTTTCTATATGTGGCTGTGTCTTTTTTTAGCATTTATTCATTTGTTTAAGTTCTGGGTTACACAAAGGAATATAGATTTAGTTCTGATTTGATATTCACAATTTCAAAACAGGTTGTGTAGATGGGAAAAGGAAATTGCTGCTACATAATTCATTCTAGTAAGTGTATGTGGCGTGGACAGTTATATCAGGTATGCAACTCTCAGATATGTAACTGGGGTGACAATGCCCAAACCTTTTAGCTTCCAGCATGAAAGGCTATGTGGCAGGCACTGACTCTGCTGACTTGAGGTACATGTTACTGATACTGGAGGCAGTCACAAACTGCACTGTGTTGTTCAAAGCCATGTACAGCGCAGGCTAGTCTACAGCATATGTGGCTTAGTCATTGAAACCTGGGGAAAGCTTCAGGGAGATATGGGAAGTGTCAAAGAAAGTGTCATCTCTGGGATGTTGATTATAGCAGCAGGGATGATTCGCTATGTCTCATTTGGATTGTAGTTGGAGCTTTTATGTTCAAGCAACACTAGATGCTGGAGGTTTATGATGCTTCTACTGCTGTCATATGTGTATCTGCTGGCCCGCTTGCAGAGCAGTCTGCTGCTGCTAAATGAAAAAGCATGAGCAGGTACTAGGCTGAAGACAGGAGGTAAGATTTTAAGATTTGGGTGTAGAATTGATACTTGTAGTTTACTGTCAGTTCTAGAGACATTTTAAAAATAGAGTTGAGGAGAAAATTAAGTTTTAAACTGATGCTGTTAGCAGTAGGAGGCTTTTCCATGGGAATCTAGAAACTTCCAGCATTCCGATCTGTTTCTGCTGGAAGATGAGCAGATACTTATGTAAGGCCATAATGAAAGTGCTTAGTTCTCACTGTCGCTGAGAACTGTGTGACTGGACATGCATGGGAGCTCACTGATATTTTTCAATGTATTCATTTCTGATGGGAACAATTAGTCCTCTGCAAACTAAAAGCAATGGCATTTTTCATCTCCAGAAAAGGTCTTTTCTCTGCTGCCAAGAATATCCTAGATCCATTGTTACTATCTCACACAAGTTTGGTCTAGTTGAAAGACCATGAATTAGTGATACAACCACAAAATTAGTGATACAACT
>WBNM01035948.1:7122-35210 GCA_013399055.1 Ramphastos sulfuratus | reverse complement strand
AGGCTGCTCTCAGCCATTCTCCATGCAGCCTGGATGTGTGCTTGGCCTTCTTTTAGTCACAGCTATTCCACACTGCACTTCCCCAGCTCTGCACTACTCCAGTTTGACACTTCCCAGCACTGCCCACAGCTGGCACCATCACACACCAGTGCTATAGCACCAGGAGGTGTCTGTCAGGCTGTATTTTAGGCTGTCAGGTAGTGATGGGACTGGGGGGAACAGAAGAAAGCTACGAATGGGCAGATTCAGACTGGATGTTAGGAAGAAGTTCTTCACCATGAGGGTGGTGAGAGCCTGGACCAGGTTGCCCAGGGAGGTGTTTAAGGCCAGGCTGGATGAGGCTGTGGACAGCCTGACCTAGTGTGAGGTGTCCCTGCCCATGGCAGTGGCGTTGGAACTGGATGATCCTTGGGGTCCCGTCCAACCCTGACTGAGTCAATGATTCTATGAGGACAGTGAACCACAAGGAAAGGCTGTGGCAGCTCCTCCTGCTCACCCATGTGGTGAGGCAAAGCCTCTCCCTGCAGGCAGAGCTTTGCTGCATGGTATGAGGTGGTTTGCTGGCTGGGCTCAATGATCTCAGAGGCCTTTGGCACCCCAAACAATGCTGTGATTCTATGACAGACTGCCCCCAGCAGCAGCACATCTCTGCCAACCTTAAAGTGAGTGAGAGACAGAAGGTGGCACAGCCCTGACTCACCCTCTGACAAGGTCCATCCCCTCGCCTCAGGCTCTCCAGCAGCTCCTCCCAGGCTCCCAGCAGCGATGCAGACCTCCACACTCCACCATCCTTAGCCACCCTGTGCTGCTGGAAGGGAAGGGAGATGGAGACCCAACCTGTTAGTGACACAGACAGAGCCCAGACAGCCCCTGAGTTCTGATGGACAGAATGTGGCCAAGAAGGCCACCAGCAGCCTGGTTTGGTGTGGCCAGCAGGACCAGTGCAGGGTTCGACACCGGTGAGGCCACACCTTGAACACTGGGCTCAGTTCTGGAGGCCATCACGGGGCTGGAGTGGGTCCAGACAAGGGGTGAGAGAGTGGTGAGGCATTACAAGAGGCTGCCCAGGGAGCTGGTGGAGTCACCATGCCTGGAGGTGTTCAAAGAATGAGCAGATGAGACACTTAGGGACATGGCCTCATGGTCATGGAGGTGTTGGGGAGAAGGTTGGACTCAGAGGTCCTTCCCAGCCTTTATGATTCCAGGAGCACCACATGCCCAGCAGGGTTGTGCTTCCCACCCAAAGAGGGCAAATCCCTGTTCTCCAGACCCTCCCCCACCTCTGCTGCCTTTCTCTGGACCTACTCCAGCCTCTCAATGTCTTTCTTGGAGTCAGGGGACCAAAACTGACCCCAGGATTCGAGGTGTGGCCTCACCAGTGCCCAGTACAGCTGCAGGGTCACTCCCCTGGTCCTGCTGGTCAAGCTGTTGCTGATCCAAGTCAGGCTGTTGGTGGCCTTCTGGGCCACCTGGGCACACAGGTGAGCATCTGCTTGCAACCTTGTGCCACAGGTGGGGACACCTCCCACCAGCCCAGCTTGCTCAAGGCCTCATCCAGCCTGGCCTCAAACACCTCCAGGGAGGTTGTGGATCACAGAGTCACAGAATGTGACCTCTGATCACATTCTGTGATTCTATGATCCACAGCCTCCCTGGGCAACCTATGCCAGTCTCTTCCCACCCTCACTGCAAACAATTTCTTCCTCCTCTCCACTCTCAGTCTCCCCTCTCCCAGCTCAAAGCCATTGTCCCTCATCCTGGCACTCCAAGCCCTCATCAAAAGTCCCTCCCCAGCTCTCCTGCAGCCCCTTCAGCTACTGGAGGGCTGCTCTGAGGTCTCCCTGGAACCTTCTCTTCTCCAGGCTGAACAGCCCAAACCTGTCCCTGTGGGGCAAGGGTCACAAAGTGGCAGCCAAGAGGTTGCAGCTGAGCAGGAGGAGAAAGTTGTTTGTGGTGAGGGTGCTGGAGGCCTGGAGCAGGCTGCCCAGAGAGGCTGTGGAGTGTCCTTGTGTAAGAGCTTCCAAGACCAGCTGGGCACTGTGCTGCTGGGCAAGCTGCTGTGGGTGCCCTGCTCTGGCAGGGGCTTGGACTGGATGATTTCCAGAGGTACCTTCCAACCCTTATCACTCTGTGATTCTCTGACTGCACCTCTGAGTTTCTACCAGTGCTCACTACACTCAGGGAGCTGCTCTGCCTTGCTGCTGCTCCAGCTGTGCCTGCTGAAAACAGCTGCCCCAAAACTCTCTGCCCTCAGAAAATCTCTTGTGAAATCCAGGAGTGCTGGCAGGTGGCAGCCTGCAAACGTCACATTCAGCCAAGATTTTTTGGTTTTTTTGCTTGTAAATTGGAAACTGCAGCCTCAGCCAAGTGGTGAAGGCTCTAATCACTGTGCCTGACCTGGAGAGAGATGGCAGGCAGAAGTAATTTGTGACACAGCTAATGGGGCTTGCCCTCAAGCATGGGACAGATCTGCCAGTTCATTACCCAACAGTAAGGATCCACTGCACAAATCAGGTGTTGGAAAGCCAAGCTGGCAGGGCAGCTCTTTGACTTCACTTCAAATGACCCCTTAAAGGAAGAAAATGTCACACCTGCCCCTCCTGATCTCCCTCTCCACACAGCAGCACTGGGAAGTGAGCTCAAGAGAACCTCATGAGATTCAGCAAGGCCAAGTGCAGGCTCCTGCAGCTGTGTCAGGGCAGCCCTGGATATCAGTCCAGGCTGGGGGAGGGGATGAGGTGAGAGCAGTCTTGCAGAGAAGGACTTGGGGGTGCTGGTGGGGGAGAAGCTGGACAGGAGCCAGCAGTGGGCCCTGGCAGCACAGAAGGCCAAGGGCAGCCTGGGCTGCATCCAAAGCAGTGTGGGCAGAGATGGAGAGAGGGGATCCTGCCCCTCTGCTCTGGGGAGACCTCACCTGCAGCACTGCCTCCAGTTCTGGTGCCCCCCACCACAAGAAGGACATAGAACTGCTGGAGAGGGTCCAGAGGAGGCCATGGATATATCAGAGGCTGGAGAACCTCCCCTGTGGGGACAGGCTGGCAGAGTTGGGGCTGTTGAGCCTGGAGAAGAGAAGGCTGCAGGGAGACCTCAGAGCAGCCTTCCAGTAGCTGAAGGGGCTGCAGGAGAGCTGGGGAGGGACTGTTGATAAGGGCCTGTGGTGACAGGATGAGGGAAGCTGGAGCAGGGGAGATTTAGGTTGGACATCAGGAGGCAGTTGTGCACAGTGAGGGTGGGGTGACACTGGATAGATGCCTGCCCTGCTCCTGCTGCCCACACCATTGCTGATCCAGGCCAGGCTGCTGCTGCCCTTCTTGCCCTCCTGGACACCTCCTGGCTGCTGTCAACCAACACTCACCAGGTCCTTTTCTGCTGGGCACTTTCCAGCCACTCTGCCCCAGGCCTGCAGTGTTCATGGGGTTGTTGTGAGCAGGACATCAGCAGTGATGCCCAGTGGCACAACCCACCCAGAAGCCCACCCAGGCCCCCTTCCAGACACATCCTCTGTTCTCCAAAGAGCCCTCAGCTCACACAGTTCCAGCCAGTTCCACTTTCACTCCAAACCCTGTGCAGTGTTTGAGGATCAGTGGCCTGGCAGCTGCTGGTTTGTACATGAGCAGCTTTGACTTCTTTGCATGAAATGGTCCCAGCCAAGAAGAGCAGGGAAAGAAAGAGCTTCAGGAGGTGCCTTCAGAGAAAAGGAAAGAAAATCCCCTCCTGCCAAGGACAAAAAGAGACCACTCAGGAGTTCCTGGGAGCTGGGCTTGGTTTTGTTTGCCTGCTCTTGCTTTTAATTCAGTCACTGAAAGACTTTTGTGCTGTCCACAAGTGAATTGGCCACAAACTCAGCACCTTAATGAGAAGGAAGCTGGAGAGCTGCAGGCACTACTCAGGCACTTGCATTCCCAAAGAGCCCTGCCAACCTTTGCAGCCAGTCTGCCTCAGGCCAGCTGGCAGGAGCTGGCACAGGCAGGGCTGGGGCCACCCCCAGCAGTCTGCTGGCCCAGCTCTCCCCAGTCCCCTCCCAGCTGCCCCTTTGCTGGGGCAAGCACATGGATGGTGTTAAGGGAAAGCTTCACACCACATGTGGCATGAGGGGAATCACAGAATCACTGAATTGTTCTGGTTGGAAAAGGCCTCCAAGCTCATCCAGTCCAACCAGCAACTCAACACCACCATGGCCACCAAACCCTGGCCCCAAGTGCCATGGCCACACCTTTCTTCAACACCTCCAGGGATGAGGACTCCACCACTTCCCTGGGCAGCCTGGGATAGTCCCTGACCATTCTAGCAGCAGAGAAATTTTTCCTCCTCTCCCATCTAGCCCTCCCCTGGCACAATTTCAGGCCATTGCCTCTCCTTCTCTCACCTGAGACTAGGGAGCAGAGCCCAACCCCCACCTGGCTGCAGCCTCCTCTCAGGGAGCTGCAGAGAGCAATGAGCTCTGCCCTCAGCCTTCTCTTCTCCAGGCTCAACACCCCCACCTCTCTCAGCTGCTCCTCCCCAGTCCCCTTCTCCAGACCCTTCCCCAGCTCTGTTGCCCTTCTCTGGAGCTGCTCCAGCTCCTCGATGTCCTTCTCAGAGTGAGGGACCCAAAACTGACCCCAGCACTCAAGCTGTGGCCTCAGCAGTGCTGAGCAAAGAGGCACAATCCCTGCCCTGCTCCTGCTGCCCACACCACTGCTGATCCAGGCTAGGCTGGTGCCCTTCTTACCCACCTGGGCACACCCTGGCTATTCTTCAGCTGCTGTCAACCAGCACCCCTAAGGCACTTTCTGCTGGGCTCTTTCCAGCCCTTTGCCCCAAGCCTGTAGCACTGCATTGGAAACATCACCCCCAGAGAAAAGAGAGCTGGAGGAGCAGCCTCATGTCCCTGGACAGGGACAGCAATGATGTCCCACGCCCTGCACAGCCCTGGATGGAGCTGCCCATGCTGCCAAATCCCCCCCTTCTTCCAACAGCAGGCAGCTGGGAAAGTCAAGGATGAAAGCAAAGCACTTTCAGGTGAGCATCTGATGTGGCTGGAGAGCAGTGGCAGAAACTCAGCACAGCCAGAGGCCAGTGTCAAGTGGGGAGCTGGCAGATAAGGGATTTTATAGCTGGCAGCAGTCCTCAGGGAGGGACACGGGGCCATAAGGGCCCCCCAAAGCCCCCATCATGCAGGAAGGACAGCAGCCAGAAATGCCCTCTTGTGCCCTTAGGCTGGGCTTTGCTCCCCAGGGATAGACCAGGGGGTGCTTTGCTTTGAGAAAGCTGCTGGTTACACCCCACCCCAGAGCAGAGTGGGCAGCAGCAGAGCCAGCACAGGGGATCCTGAGCTGGAGTCACTGAACCACAGAACTTCAAGGTTGGAAGAGGCCTTGGAGCTCACCAAGTCCAAGCACTCGCCCAGAGCTCACACCCCCAGGATTGCTGCTCAGCCACTGCACCACAGCACTCAGCACCACATCCACAGCTCTTTTAAACATCTCCAGGGATGAGGACTCCATCACCTCCCTGGGCAGCCTGGGACAGTGCCTGAGAGCCCTTTCAGACATCCAAGAGGAGGAATTAACTTCACATCCCTTGCAAAGCCTTTCACAGCCCACAGGCAGGGTCTGCAGTGGGCCAAGGCTGCAGCCACCCTCCAGCCCTGCCAGAGTAGGGAGGCCACAGCCCTGCTGGCTCTCCACTCCACACACTGCTGCCCAGCAGGAGCTGGGGATGCCCCAGATTGGCAGGCACTCAGGAACAAGCTGCTCCCTGCCCTGCCAGCAAGATGTGATGGGAGGAAAAGGAAGACAGAGCAGAGTAGGGCAGCAGCAGCCAGCCCAGGCACACAGCACCATGTCAGGATTGGGAGCTGTGCTGCCAGCTGCACCCTGGGCACGTTTAGGCAGACCGAGTGGCATCACCACCTCCCCAAACACCAGCAGCTCCTCCACGTGGCTGCCAGCCAGCATCCTCTCCCGAAGGCAGGCAGCCCTCTGCTTTCCACCCCTGGCTCTACAGCCTGCAGGGCCGGAGGAGGTCCGCAGGGGGCAGGAGCAGAGGGCAGCAGGGACCGTGCCAGGCTCCGACAGTCACAGACCGTGAAAGAGCCTTTGCATGCTGCTTTGTGCACAAACGGGAATCCTCTCTCACTCCACTTCCTAGCCGCGGCTCCGGCACCTGCCCTGCACCCAGCACCGCGGCAGGATGTGGCCCCTGGGCATGGCTGCTGAGAGCGGCATGTGCCCATTGCTATGGCACCTGGCACCGGAGAGCAGCCCACAGCCTGGGTCTGCTTCAAATCGGGTTCCTTTGCCACAGGAACAGAAGGGGCACGGGGGAAGGGACACCAGGAGGAAGGGACAGTCCCCAAGAACCTCGCACAGCCCTGAAGGAGGCACTGGAGCCGCCACCTGTGCCAGGGCAGAGCACGTGGTCCTGGCAGAGCCAACCACACCGCCACTCCCTGGCACGACCAGGACAAGCACATCCCAGAGTCTTCAGCTCGGCGCAAGGAGACACCTGAGTGGCAGGCAGCTGGCCGGAGCTGGCACGCTGCAGCTGGCACACAGACACCCAGCGCCACGCCGTGCTGCCACACAGCCCTGTGGCTCACAGTGGGGGGGGTCGCCCCAGCACCCCTCAAGGAGCAACTCATTGTGCACCAGGAGACCTGCAGGCCACCAAGCCAGGCTGTGGCAGCGCCGGGAAGCCCAAGCCCCGTCCAAGCTGGTCACGGAGAGAGGAGGCAGAGCCGGGCAGAGGGATTCCTGAGCTACCCCAGCCCCCCCATTCTCACCAGCACAGCAGCAATGGATTCATTCCCCAATCCAAGCAGGCAGCAAATCGGGAAGCTGGGTGCTAAGGGAGGCTGCTGAGAGGCACAGCCTGGCACAGCTCTGCTCCCCCAGCCCAGCTCGGTGTGAGCCCGCAGCTTGTCAGCGAGCAAATCCTCTTTGCCTATGGGCAAGGGAACTGCAGGGGGGAGGGGGGGGGGGGGAGAAGGGGAAAAAAAAAAGCATCAAGAAAGTCTTTGTCTGCAAAGATCCCAGCCGGGTGCACGTGCAGCCTGAGCTTCCTGGCGAGGCTGGAGGGGGGAGCCTGAACTTCAGAGCCACCATTTCCGCCTGCAGCTCCAGCCCCTCGCTCATTGTCTTCTAAAAATAAAAGTAAACACCGAAGAAGACCTCTTTGTTTCTGCCCCTGCTGGGCCAAGAGGCGTTCCTCCTGCAGGAACAAGTGGTGGAACCTCTTGCCCCAACTTCTAGGAGCTTCTCCTGACAGCAGAGTGCTCCTGAAGCAAGCAGCAGCCCCAGGGAGCAGCAGGCAAGGAGGGTTTGCCCTCTTTTCCCTCCACCTCTTGGCTGCTCATGGTGGCAAGGCTGAGGACTGCCTGCCCAGGGTACCCACCTGTGCTGGGTACCTTCCCATCCTTCCCCCTCTGCTGCAGGTCAGAGAAGGAGGACACTGCCCATGGTGCAAGAAACCTTGGTCTAACCTACATCACATCCCTTAATGAGTCCTAAAATGGGTTGGGTTGGAAGGGAGCCAACCCCCTGCCATGGGCAGGGACACCTCCCACCAGCCCAGCTTGCTCAAGGCCTCATCCAGCCTGGTCTTCAACACCTCCAGGGAGGTTGTGGATCACAGAATGTAATGTGATGATCACATTCTGTGATTCTGTAATCCACAACCTCCCTGGGCAACCTGTGCCAGTCTCTCCCCAACCTCACTCCAAACAATTTCTTCCTCATCTCCACTCTCAGTCTCCCCTCTCCCAGCTCAAAGCCATTGTGCCTTGGCCTGGCACTTCCAGTCCTTGTCCAAAGTCTCTCCCCAGCTCTCCTGCAGCCCCTTCAGCTACTGCAAGGCTGCTCTAAGCTGTCCCTGGAGCCTTCTCCTCTTCAGGTTCAACAGCCCCAAGTCTCCCAGCCTGTCCCCACAGGGAAGGTTCTCCAGTCCTCTGATCATCTTTGTTGCCTCCTCTGGACCCTCTCCAGCAGCTCCAAATCCTTCTCGTGAACAAAGGAAGCACCAAGACATGGGGAAAGGCAGGGCAGAGGTCTTCTTTAACACAGAAAATCCAAAGCAGAAAGGCAAGACCAATACCCACATGGATCTACCTTAGGTCTTGTAGCTCCCCAAGCTCTTGGCTGTTCCTGCCAAGCCCAGCAGCAAGCAGCAGGAGGTGGCCAACCCTGAAGGGCCCCACACAGCCCCCAGCAACGATGAAAAGGCAGCACAAACTTCCTCAGCAGGCAGCTGCCCTAATCCAAGCATGTTGCTGCTCTGCTCCTTGTTTGTTCAGGCTCTTCCTCTGCGGTGGAGCTGCTGGACAGAGCTGCAGGGCGGGGAGATGAGAGGCAGTGCTCTCTCTGTTGCACCAGGAGCAGCTCTCCACCACGCACAGCTCACAGCTCCAGGTGTCCTCCCTGATTTCTGTGGAGCTCCTTAGCAAAGCAAAACGCTGCAGGGCTCAGCCCAGACCTGCCCAGAGCAGAGCTCTGCTCCCACACCCTCACTAAACCTGCTCCTTTCCTCCATCAGCCCCAAAATACAGACCATAAACCAAAGCCATTTGGCTTCCCCATTGAGGTGCTCCAGCCCCTTCCCGAGAAAGGCACCAGGGGACAGCTCAACAGGCTGCTAGGGACACCTCCTCCCCAGGGAATGGCACTGCAAGGGACAGGGGGGCTCCTGGGGAGCAGCATCTATCTACACCAAGGGCAGCCTGGAGGGACAGGAGATACAAGCAGAGCCATGGCCAGCAGCCTGCTGCAGCCAGCACAGGATCACAGGATCAGAGGATGTCAGGGGTTGGAAGAGACCCAAAGAGATCATCGAGTCCAACCTCCCTGCCAGAGCAGGACCAGACAATCTAGCTCAGGTCACACAGCAACACATCCAGACAGGCCTGGAAAGGCTCCACACAAGCACACTCCACAACCTCTCTGGGCAGCCTGCTCCAGGCCTCCAGCACCCTCACAACAAACAACTTTCTCCTCCTGCTCAGATGCAACCTCCTGGCTGCCACTTTGTGCCCCTTGGCCTGGGCACCACTGACAAGAGTCTGGCCCCAGCCTCTTGCCCCCCACAGCTCCTTTAGCTCTTGCTGAGCATTGCTCAGCTCCCCTCTGGGGCTGCTCTTCTGCAGGCTCTCAGCCCCAGGGCTCTCAGCCTTTGCTCCTCCCAGAGCTGCTCCAGGCCCCTCAGCAGCTTTGCAGCCTCCCCTGGACTCTCTCCAGCAGTTCTCTGTCTCTCCTGAACTGGGGAGCCCAGAGCTGGACCCAGGGCTCCAGCTGTGGTCCCAGCAGGGCAGAGTAGAGCAGCAGCAGAACCTGCCTTGCCCTGCTGCCCACACTCTTCTGAAGGCACAGCAGGAGACCATTGCCCTTCTTGGCCACGAGGGCACTCTGCTACTTGTCCACCAGCATTCCCAAGATCTTCCTCCACTTCCTTCTTCTTCCCAGGTCCAGTCACAGCTATGACACCAGACTCCAGCTGTGGCCTCCCTTGCCCTGCTGCCCACACTCTTCTGAAGGCACTGAAGGAGACCATTGCCCTTCTTGACCACGAGGGCACACTGCTGGCTCCTGGGGAACTTGCTGTCCACTGGTTAAACCCAGGAAGCAACTTAACACACGTCAAGAACAGCCAGAAAATAGCTTTGCCACTCACAGAACCACAGAACCGTTGAGGCTGGAAGAGACCTCTGAAATCATCAACCCCAACCACTGCTGCTCAGCCACTGCCACTGCACCACCTCCCTCAGCACCACATTCAGGTGGCTTTTAAACACCTCCAGGGATGGGCACTCCACCACCTCCCTGGGCAGCCTGGGACAGTGCCTGACAACCCTTGCTGGGAAGAAATCATTCCTCATGCCCAACCTGAACTTCCCCTGGCACAACTTGAGGCTGTTTCCTTTTGTCCTGTCACTTGGTGCATGTGAGGAGAATCCAACCTGGCTCCAGCCTCTCGTGAAGCAGCTGTAGAGGGTGATGAAGTCTCCCCTCAGCCTTCTCTCCTCCAGGCTGAACCACCCCAGGTCCCTCAGCTGCTCCTCATAAGAGCTGTGCTCAGGAGCTCACCTCGGAGCAGAAAGCCAAGCCCCAGCAACACAACCCATGGGTAACTGACAGCAGGGGCCAAGGCTAAGCAGAGGCTGAGCTCTAGGCAGGGCACAAGCCCTGCGTGCCCAGAGGCTCCCACACTGCTCCTGCCCAGCACAGCCCACAACAGAGATGCCAGTGCCTGAGCAGCCATGCTGGGCACAGGGCTGGGGCCGAGCCACACAGCAGCCATGGCATGGTGGGACTGACACAGGGACGTGACCTGGCAGGGCTGGCACTGCTTAGAGCTCTGCCAGCCTGCATGGAAAGCACTGCCAGGCAGGGCCAGGCTGAAAGCTGGCAGCGGCAGAGCTTTGCTCACCAGGAGCTGACTTCAACCTTTGCTGCAGACCCCACCCCACATTTTTAAAACCCACCAGCAGCAGCACCCATTTGCCACAGCTGCAGGGCTCCACCCCAAAGTCCTGGCTGAGCCTCACTGCTAACCAGCCAGCCTCCCCACTTCCCAGACAGCTTCCCANAGCCTCCCCACTTCCCAGACAGCTTCCCAACTTCCCAGCCAGCCTCCCCACTTCCCAACCAGCCTCCCCACTTCCCAGCCAGCCTCCCCACTTCCCAGCCAGCCTCCCAACTTCCCAACCAGCCTCACCACTTCCTAACCTCTCCAGCACAGGCACTCTTCCACTCCATACCTGGAGCAAGAAAGCTTCCCAACCACACTCCACATGAGGCCATCAGTCCCCTCCCATCCCTCTGCTCCTCACCATGAAGCAAGGGAGTGAGCCCAGTGGGCCATGGGATGTCCATCACCCTCGGGCAGATGTCCTCTCCAGGAGCACTGCCTGCTCTCCATGGGCCATGAAGGGGTGCTTGGGGAACCACCATACCCACAGGCAGTGTCCCCCCACCCTTTACTGCCAGGACATGCTCAGTATCCCCTGAAAAACAAGGAGGAGGGCAAATGCCAGCCTTCCCTGCTGCTTTCCCACACACTGACCATGTGCAGTAGTAGCAGCAGAGGGGGAGTTATGGGATCCCTGGTACAGCTGGTGATTACCTGGCCAGCTGTCTCAGCTTTGTTCAGGGACAGCCTTGTCCCCATTCAGGGAAGAGGTCAAAGGTAGTACAAGCCCTTGTGGACCTGCTGAGCCACCAGCAGCTCAGCCCTGGCTCCTCTGCAGACACCAAGGGCAGGGCAGGGTAGGGCTCCTGTCCTGGGGAGGGCACAGAGGGCTGCCAGGGGCTGCCCAGCCATGCATGATCATGCTGCCTCTGCCAGTTCCCCATCCACCAAGGCTCACCAGCTCCAACCAGAGTGTGGAGTGGAGAACTGAAATTGCTGGGTTTGAGCCACAGCCCTTCCAGACATCCTTTGCCTGCCACCAACAGCTCAGTTCTACCACCTCAGGACCTTTTGCAGAGCACATTCACCTGCTCCTCTTCTCTTCCAAGTCAATGACACGAGGCCTGCAGCACCTCTGCTGTGGGGACAGGCTGGGAAGGTTGGGGCTGCTCAGCCTGGAGAAGGCTCCAGGGAGACCTTAGAGCAGTCTGCCAGTGTCTGCAGGGGACCTCCAGGCAGACTGGGGAGGGACTGTTCAGAGGGGCCTGTGGGGATAGGCCAAGGGCAATGGTTTGGAACTGGAGCAGGGCAGAGTTAGGTTGGACACCAGGAGAAAGCTCTGCACAGTGAGGGTGGGGAGAGACTGGCACAGGCTGCCCAGGGAGGTGGCTGAGCCCCACCCCAGCCATTCAAGATCAGATTTGATGTGACCCTGGGCAGCCTGCTCTAGTTGGAGGTGTTCCTGCTGCCTGCAGGGGGTTTGGACAAGATGCTCTTGAAGGGTCCCTTCCAAGCTGATGCCATCTGTGAAGCTGTGCCACAGAGAAGCTGCACTGGCACTCGTGCTTGGCACTGGGGCTGACCCCCAGGTGAGCATCCTGCCCACATGTGCCAGGAGCAGGGCAGGCAGCTCCAGAAGCAAAGATGTCACACTCAGGGGGGTGGAGGAAGAGCTCAGCAAGCCAGGCATGGAGAGGGCAGAGCTGGCATTGACCTGTTAAAGAGCAGGTTTCAGCTTGCAGACCAAAGTCCATCATCATGTCACAGATTCACAGCATGGCTCAGGCTGGAAGGGGCCTCAGAGAGCAGCTACGGCACCCCCCTGCCATGGGCAGGAACACCTCCCATCTTGACTCAGCTGCTCAAGGCCTCAGCCAGCCTCACCTTCAACACCTCCAGGGAGGTTGTGGATCACAGAATCATAATCTGTAATTCTGGGATCCACAGCCTCCCTGGGCAACCTGTGCCAGACTCTCAGCACCTTCACACTGCAGAACTTCTTCCTCAGCTCCACTCTAACCCTGCTCTGCCTCAGCTTCAAACTACTCCTCTTTGGCCTGTCTCAGACACCCTTAGCCAAAGACTCTTTGCAGCTTTCCTGCAGGATGCCTTCAGGCACTGGCAGGCAGCTCCAAGGTTCCCCTGGAGCCTTCTCCTCTCCAGGCTGCACACTCCCAGCTCCCTCAGCCTGTCCTTACAGCAGAGCTGCTGCAGCCCTGGCATCATCTTTGTGGCCTCCTCTGGACCGGCTCAAACAGTTCCATGTCCTCAGGATGTCCAAGGGGAACAGCTGCACACATGTAACAGTGCAACCCACATACCTAAGGAGCTCCTGCTGCCCTTTGCTGCCCCACTGAAGCATACCTGGAAAGCCAACAGCCTAAAGGAGTTGAAAACCCTTTTTGCATCATCATGAAAGGGTGGAAAAGGAGCTAAAGAAGGCAAGCTAAGATGAAGGGCATGTCCTGTGAGCCTGGAGCCAGCCTCCTGAGGTAAGAAGAGCCAATGACTTCATTGACTTCACTGGAAAGCTTTTCCTTCACTCACCACTCCTGCTCAGGAGCTGAAGGGAAATGCTCTTCAACACATGCCAAGGTGGGGCAGAGCCCAGCCCACTGCAGACCTGTCCTCCACTGCACCTCCATGCTTCTGCAGAGATGCTCTTAGTTTCAGCTGGGCTGTATCTCCAGCCAGAGACACCTTCACCTCTGCTTTTCTTTCCAAGGGCTGCAGGCCCTGGGACCAAGCTGAACATGGGCTCTGAGTGGGCTCCCCAGGCACACTCCAGAGCCCCCAGGGCAAGGCTGTCAGTGTCACCACTTAGCCAAGAGGTTTTGGAGCCAGTTGGATCACAAATGCAGGCAGGAGTGTCTCTGCCTGGAGGGTAAACAGGGTCTGGTGACCTTCCTGAGTCACTGCCTGCTGACTCACTCATTGGCAGCTTGGGCAGCCCTTGAGTCGCTGAGCTGCAGGCAAGGAGCTGTCATGGTGACAGGGACTCACAGAGGCTGGCCCCTGACACAGGAGCCTTGCAGGATCTCCTGGGCAGCAGCAGCTTTCTGTTTGTGACAGCCACCACCTCCCTCTGCTGCTCTGCACCCTCTGCCACCTCCTCACCATCTCCACCACGCAAGGTGACTTCATCTGCTCTGGGGACAGCACAGCTCTCAGCAGAAGGGGGAGAAGTCACAGAATCACAGACTGCTCTGGGTTGGAAGGGACCTCCAAAGCTCATCCAGTCCAACCCTCTGCAGTCCTCCACCAGAGCCCTGTCAAACCTCACATTAAGTATCTCCAGGGATGAGGCCTCAACCACCTCCCTGGTCAACCTGTTGCAGTGTTCTAGCACCCTCCTGGTGCAGAACTTGTTCCTCACATCCAATCTCAAGCTGTTCTGCTCTAGTTTGAAGCCATTGCCCCTATCCTGTCCCTGCAGGCCTTTGCAAACAGCCCCTCTGTAGCCACCTTGTAGCCCCTTCAGGTAGTGGAAGGTCTGTATTAGGGCTGCCTGGAGCCTTCTCCAGGCTGAATGCCCCCAGCTCCCTCAGCCTCTCCTTGTAGCAGAGCTGCCCCAACCCCCTGATCATTTTCGTGGTCCTCCTCAGGACCTGCTCCATCAGGTCCATGTCCTCCCTGTGTTGAGGGCTCCAGAGCTGGAAGCAGCACTGCAGGTGAGGTCTCAGCAGGGCAGAGCCAGGTGGCAGAATCCCCTCTATGGATCTGCTGGCAACGCAGCTTTGGATGCAGCCCAGGCTGCCACTGGCTCCCTGTGCTGCAAGCTCACACTGCCTACTCATGTCCAGCTTCTCATCCATCAGCACCCCCAAGTCCTTTTGCACAGGGCTGCTTCCTCTCACCTCACCTACCCTCAGCCTGTCTCCATAAACCTCACTGACAGAAGTCATGGCCACCACTCAACACACCAAGCAGTCAAGTGAAGTGGAGCAAAAGGCCACAATGCCACCCAAAGCAGCAAGCCCAGAGCAAAAACAGCAGCCAGGCCCTGGGCACCACCCCTCTGACCCTGCTGCCTGCTGGGGCCCAGGCTGCAGCTGCCACTCAAATGCCAGCCAGAGTCTCTTGCAGGGCACTTGGCAGTACCTGGGCTGGACTCTGCCTGGCAACATTCTGCAGCCACAGCCTGCTCCCTGGGGAGGGCAGGGATGAGAGATGTTCCACCCAGCCCCACAAACACAAAGATCTCTTCACAGCAGCCACGTGAAAGGCTTGGTGTCAGCACTGCCTTTGGGAGAAACCCAGAGAGGGTCCAGGCTCTAATATTAGAGCCAAGATGATGATGGGGAGGAAGGGAAGGAGCCAGAGCAGAGCCTTATAAATAGCAGCATTGTCCTTGCTCGGTTTCACAGGGCATCAGATGTCAGATCCCATCCTTTACTCAGGAGCTGAAGCCTCTCATGGATTCCCATCTGACAGTTTCTCATCCAGCAGTTGCTAGCTGGCCAAACAAGCTGAGTAAATACCCTGAGCTCCACCAGCACAGCTTGCAACACAACCAGTGTACACAGCAGCCTTCCTCCTGGCCAGTCTCCTCATCCTCCTCCTTCTCTGACCTTCTCCTTCTGCTGCATTTTGATGCTACAGCAACCACAGTCCTGGGATGAGGTAAAGAACTACCTGGTCCTGGGCTGCACCCAAAGCAGCGTGGGCAGAGATGGAGAGAGGGGATCCTGCCCCTCTGCACTGCTCTGGGGAGGCCTCACCTGCAGGGCTGTGTCCTTCAACACAAGGACATGGAACTGTTGGAGAGGGTCCAAAGAAGGCCACCAAGATGAGCAAAGTGCGGGAGACCCTCCCCTATGGAGACAGGCTGGGAGAGTTGGGGCTGCTCAGCCTGGAGAAGAGAAGGCTCAAGGAAGACCTCAGAGCAGCCTTCCAGTGCCTGAAGGGGCTCCTGGAGAGCTGGGGAGGGACTTTTGGCAAGGGTTGGGAGTCCCAGGGTAAAGGACAAGGGACAATGGCTTAGAGCTGGGAAAGGGGAGACTGAGAGTGGAGATGAGGAAGGAATTGTTTGCAGTGAGGGTGGGGAGAGACTGGCACAGGCTGCCCAGGGAGGTTGTGGATCATAGAATGCAATAGAAGATCACATTTTGTGATTCTGTGATCCACAACCTCCCTGGGGGTGCTCCAGGCCAGGCTGGATGAGGCCTTGAGCAACCTGCTCTGTTTGGAGGGGTCCCTGCTGCCTGCAGGGAGATTGGAGAAGATAACCTGTGAGGGTCCCTTCAACCCCATGCAATCTGTGACTCTGTTGGGTCCACCAGTGGCCTCCTGCACAGGTTCCCTTGGCTTTGGGGCAAAAGTTGCCCTCTCTGGAGGTTTTGGAGCTCCCAGAGCTCCTTTGCACACCTCAAGTGAAAGCTGCTGCAGCTCAGCTAGTAAGCAAAGACATCCAAGAGTCCTT
This sequence comes from Ramphastos sulfuratus, assembly GCA_013399055.1. Taxonomy (NCBI): domain Eukaryota; kingdom Metazoa; phylum Chordata; class Aves; order Piciformes; family Ramphastidae; genus Ramphastos; species Ramphastos sulfuratus. Next base: position 19,405 of record WBNM01035948.1, on the reverse strand, counting down.
TCAGCCTGACCAGAGGAAGTTCAACCTGGCAGTGCCCACAGACACATCTTACAGCTGGGCAGAGCTCAAGGAAGACCATGGCAAGCTCCTGCCATGGGCACACTTATCCTGACCTTTGGGGTGTGCCCTGCCAGATGCTGGCACCACAAGCAGACCATCAGAAGTGCCTGGATTTGCTGCTCTTCTGCCCAGCCCTTCTCCAAAGAGAAGAGCACAGGAGCCTGGGCACCCCATGGGCCACTCCCTCCGACACCCACAGCCAGGGGATGAGGTGTGCCAGTGGGTATAGCCCACAAAAGTCCTTCTTGACCTGCTGGTCAAGAACCTGGAGTGCCTTTCAAACAATCCATCTGCCTCCACCACCCTGCTGCAGCACCCAGCTGCAGGCATGANAACCTAAACCATTCTATGAACTACCTGCTGGGGGAAGCTTCCTTCAGCACCTTTCCATCAGCTGTCCACTGGGTTCACTGCACCTTCTGATCAGAGCAGTGAGAGAGGAGGTGACCAACAGCTGCACCTTCATCTGACTCACCACCACCATCATCACTCTGCAGGCAAAGAGCAGGCTGAGTTTTGGGTTTGGGATTGCTGATGCTGTCCCCAGCCCAGTCCTTAACTGGCCCCACCACTGCCTCCCTGAAGAGTCCAGACCACGCAGCTTCCCACCACCCTCCTGCCCTTGCCACCATCTAAAGGACTTTTCCTTCAGTGCCATTGGTAAGAATCAGCAGAGCTGCAGCCCAGCACATGGCACCAGGGGTGCTGTTCTCCCAGGAGCCTTGCAGCTATGAGCACCTGGCCCTGTGGGCACACAGCAGGCTGGAGGGCAAAGCCAGCTGGTGGAGCTCAAGGCAGTGATGCACATGTGGGTACCTGCCAGGAGTCCAGTGCTGGCTGGCTCAGGATCACAGAATCATTTTGGTTAGCAGAGAACTCTAAGATCCTGGAACCCAACCATTCTCTAACTCTGCCAAGGCTGAGGCTAAACCATGGCCCTCAGCCCCACAGCTCTGCCTCTTGGAAACACCTCCAGGGAGCCTTCCTGGGGTTGTTGTGACCCAAGGGCAGGACCCAGCACTTGGCCTTGTTGAACCTCATCCTAGGTTTTGAGCTGTGGTCTCCCCAGTGGTGAGCACTGAGAGCCAGTCCCTGCCCTGCTCCTGCTGGCCACACCATTGCTGATCCAGTCCAGGCTGCTGGTGGCCTCAGTGCATCATTGCTGCTTATCAAGCTGGGTCTCAGCCTTGGTTGGGGACTGCAAGGTGCATGCCCATAACATAAAGGCCCTTCAAAGCTCCTCAGCAGACCTCAAATTCTGCTGTGCCAAGAGCAGAGCGTCCTTGGGTGCAGAGCTGCCAGCTCCTGCTGCTGACTGACAACACAACCACCACAGCTCATGCTGGCAGCCATGGCTCAGCCCAGCAGGGGATGAGAGCAGCAAATAGAACCACCCCCAGCCCCTGCTGGAGCAGAAGCCTCAGCTGAAGGGCTTTGCTTAACCACTCTGCAATGGCAGCTTTGCTCCTCCACATCTGCCAAAGCCCAAAGCACTCAGGCTGGGAGAAAGCCAAAGCAAAAAGGAAAGAGAGGGGAAAAAACCCAAACCCACAAACAAATAAAACCTGGACCTTTTCCAGAGATATTTGTTGAGAATCTGTGAGGTCTCCTGGTCTGACCAAGATCCCACTCAAAGGAGACATTGGATTTTAAACCCAGGGGACACCAACTGCTGGAGCAGCAGTTCTAGAGGGGTTTCAAGCTGAAGAGGGGAGGCTTAAGTTTGACATAGGGACAAAATTCTTCCCCATGAAGGATGGTGAGAGAATGGAACAGGTTGGCCAGAGAAAGTGTGGAGGCTCCAAGCCTGGAAGTGGATGGATACTGGACCCAACCCAAGTCTCCATGGGCTAGTGGAGATGTCCCTGCCCATGGCTCTGCTGAGACCTTACCTGCAGCACTGCCTCCAGTTCTGGTGCCTCCAGCACAAGAAGGACCTGGAGCTGTTGGAGAGGGGCCAGAGGAGGCCATGAAGGTGATCAGAGGCTGCAGAACTTCCCCTAGGGGGACAGGCTGAGAGAGTTGGGGCTGCTCAGCCTGGAGAAGGCTCCAGGGAGATCTTCCAGTAGCTGAAGGGGCTGAAGGAGAGCTGGGGAAGGACTTTGGACAAGCGCAGGGAGTGCCAGGCCAAGGGACAATGGCTTAGAGCTGGGAGAGGAGAGACTGAGAGTGGAGATGAGGAAGAAATTGTTTGCAGTGAGGGTGGGGAGAGACTGGCACAGGTTGCCCAGGGAGGTTGTGGATCACAGAATCAGAGAATGTGCATCTACGATTACATTCTGTGATCCACAACCTCCCTGGAGGTGTTTGAGGCCAGGCTGGATGAGGCCTTGAGCAACCTGGGGCTGGTGGGAGGTGTCCCTGCCCATAGCAGGGGGTTGGCACTGGCTGGTATTGAAGGTCCCTTTCAACCCAAACCTTTCCATGATCACAACCCCAGAGACCAGCAAAGCAGCTTAGAGGAACCCCAGCAGGAGCCCAGTGGTGGGGTTGGCCTGAGCCAGGACCTCAGCAAAGCCTGTTTGTGATGGCCATGCCTCTGTGTCACCTGGGCCACCCAGCTGGCAGCTTTGGAGGGCTTTGCCACGTGGCAACACCCTCATCTTCCCAAGGGCAAGAGAGCAATCAGAGTTCTGCTCTCTCTCTTTCCAGCTGGGTCTCCACCAAGCACTGCTTGGGAAGGTTTCTGTCAGCACAACTCAGCTGGGAACCTTTGGGCCACTTGGGCTCTGACTGGGAGGTCACAGCAGATCCGTCTCACATGGCTCACAAGTGATAGCTGAGGGCTCAGCAGCTCAGTCAGGAGGGAAGGCAGCAGCAGCATCCCCAGACACACTCAGCTGATCACAGGCTGCTGGTGTAGCACATCCTAAGCTCAGCCACACGTGGCACCTACTCCCACCCTACCCTGGCAAGACTTCTCCCTTGGTTTTGGTGGGACCCAGATGGCTGCCACTGGGTTTGGCCCCAGGTAAATCCCCCTGAGCACAGCAAGCTGAGTTACTGCCTTTTACAGCCTTCTCCCCCTAGTCTCAGCTGACATGGGGGAGCAGGTCCAGCTGAAGGGCAGGAGCAGGTCCAGGGAAGGGAAACAGACCTAGGGGAGAGTCTGGAGAAGAGGGCTGGGGAGGAGCAGCTGAGGGAGCTGGGGGTGCTCAGCCTGGAGAAGAGGAGGCTGAGGGCAGAGCTCATTGCTCTCTGCAGCTCCCTGAGAGGAAGCTGCAGCCAGGTGGGGGTTGGGCTGTTCTCACATGCAGCAAGTGACAGGAGGAGAGGAACTGGCCTGAAACTGTGCCAGGGGACGCTTAGGTTGGAGAGGAGGAAAAATTTCTTCCCCAAAAGAGTGGTCAGGGACTGTCCCAGGCTGCCCAGGGAGGTGGTGGAGTCCCCATCCCTGGAGGTGTTCAAGACAGAAGTGGCCATGGCATTTGGGGACAGGGTTTGGTGCCATGGTGGTGTGGAGTTGCTGGTTGGACTGGATGCTCTTGGAGGCCTTTTCCAACCCAAACCATTCCATGGTTCTGTGTGAAGCCCCAGGCAGCCCCTGCACTGTGGGAACAACTTCCCAGAAGAGGCAGAGCAGGGCCAGGACACAGAGCCAGAGAAGCAGGCTTGGATCTGGATCCAAAGACACTCCTGGGTCCCCAGGGATTGGGAGCAGGGAGGGGAAGGAAGGCAGCAGGGAGCAAACAGCCACTCTGAGGAGGTCTGTCACCAGCAGGAGCCAGCCTGACAAAGTCAGTGCTCTGCAGGGCCTGGGCAACTGTGGAGCTGATGTCTGAATGTTGCTGGAAGGGCTCAAAGGGACACTCCACTGCTGGGGCTGTTAGCCTGCTGCACCCCCAGCCAGTCCTGACCCACACTCCCACCCCTCTGCCTTGGCAGCAGTAGCTTGCAAATGTCCTAGGGGACTTCCCAATGGATTTCAGTCCTCTCTGGCTTGGGGATGTACATCGTAGGAGGTGACCTGCTGGAGAGCAGCCCTGTGGAGAAGGACCTGGCAGTGCTGGTGGGCACCAAGCTCTCCATGGCACAGCAATGTGCCCTGCTGGCCAAGAAGGCCAATGGGGTCCTGGGGAGCACTGAGAGGAGCGTGGCCAGCAGATGGAGGGAGGTTCTCCTCCCCCTCTGCTCTGCCCTGCTGAGACCTCACCTGGAATATTGCATCCAGCTCTGGGCTCCCCAGTTCAGGAGGGACAGGGATCTGCTGGAGAGAGTCCAAGGGAGGGCTGCAAGGATGCTGCAGGGACTGGACACTGCCCTGTGAGGAGAGGCTGAGAGCCTTGGGGCTGCTTAGTGTGGAGAGGAGAAGGCTGAGAGGGGATCTGAGCAATGTCTGTCAATAGCTGAGGGCTGGGGGTCAGGAAGGAAGGGACAGGGACAGGCTCTGCTCACTTGTGCCTTGGGATAGGACAAAGGCAAGGGATGGAAACTACAGCACAGGGAGTTCCACCTCAACATGAGGAAGAACTTCTTGACTGTAAGGGTCCCAGAGCCCTGGCACAGGCTGCCCAGAGAGGCTGTGGAGTCTCCTTCTCTGGAGCCTTTCCAGCCCTGTCTGGATGTGTTCCTGTGCAACCTGAGCTAGGTTCTATGATCCTGCTCTGGCACAGGGGGGGTTGGACTGGAAGATCTCCAAGAGGTCCCTTCCAACCCCTAATATCCTGGGATCTGTGACCTGCTCCTGCCCACCTGGGCACTGCAACAGGGAGAGGCACACAGCAGGAGGTGGCACTCCAGAAAAGGCAAAGCCATGCTCAAAACACAACTGGGAAGTCGAGTTACCACTTCCAGGAGGATGGAAGATAGGCTTTACACCCCCAGGTGATAGGGTTTACACCCCCACAACTTAGACCACAATGACCTAAACCTCTCTCTCTCTTTTCCCCCTAACCCCTGGCTCCTGCTGCAGCCCTCCCCAGCACATGCCCACACCATGGAGACAGCAAAAACTTTGCCACCAGGTGCTTTGGGCTGCATTTACAATCATTAAGGCTGGGAAAGGCCTGCAAGCTCATCCAGTCCAACCAGCAACCCAACACCATCCTGACCACCAAACCCTGGCCCCAAGTGCCATGGCCACATACTTCCTGAACCCCTCCAGGCACGGAGACTTCACCGCCTCTCTGGGCAGCCTGTGCCAGTCCCTGACCACTCTTGGGGCAGAAATTATTCCTCCTCTCCAACCTACTCCTCTCTTGGTGCAGCTTGAGGCCACTTCCTCTTGCCCTGTCCTTAGAAGAGGCAAACACCAGCCTGACTCCAGCCTCCTTGCTGGCAGGAGCACTAAGCAAGGGGTCCCTCTCCCAGCACTGATCTGTATCCAGTTCCTTCCCCTGCAAAGGGAGGAGAGCTGGAAGGATGCAGTGAAGCTGCAGAAGCTGGAGTGGTTCAAACCAGCAGGAGATCAAAGTTGTGTCCCTTCAAACCCAAGTGATTAACATAAATGAAGGACTCAAGTCACACCCCCAGCTGGGGTCCTTTCCAAGGCATTTTCAAGCCCCTCCCTCCCTTCCAGCACTCCAGGAGGAGTTAATGGCACATTCCATTAATTAGCAGCAGGCACAGGGGAGGTTAACCTCCACTTCATTACAGCTAATTTCAGTTCTGCAGGAACAGGGCCAGCACACTTCAGAACAAACCCTCTTGACGTTCTCCCTCCTGGCAGGGAGGGCAGAGGAGCTCTTCATGCTGCCTCTTCCCCGCTCCCCACCCGCACCCCGTGCCCGCTCTGCAGCCCCCAGCATCATCACAGAGCCTTGGAAGGGAGCTCTGGAGAACATCGAGTGCCAGCTGGAGGAGTGGGAGCTGTTCCCACCGAGGAAGTGGTGGCAATGGGAAGAGGAAAGGCTTTGGTCTCACTGCCACAGCATTCCTGCCCAGGGGAATGGGAAGGCACACGGTCACCAGACACTGGGAGGGAGGGCCACAGGGAGCTGCTGGACCAGTCGGGCCCCTGCAAAGTAAGGCAGGAAAAGCAGTGCTGAACCGTGCAAAATGTGACAGCCAGAGAGCAGAGCAGGTCCAGAGGAGGCCACCAAGATGGTCAGAGGGCTGGAGGACCTCTCCTGTAGGGACAGGCTGGGAGAGTTTGAGGCTGTTGAGCCTGGAGAAGAGAAGGCTCCAGGGAGACCTCAGAGCTGCATTTCAATACCTGAAGGGGCTCCAGGAGGGCTGGGGAGGGACTTTGGACAAGGGCTGGGAGTGCCAGGACAAGAGACAATGGCTTTGAGCTGGGAGAGGGGAGACTGAGAGTGGAGAGGAGAAAGAAATTGTTTGCAGTGAGGGTGGGGAGAGACTGGCACAGGTCGCCCAGGGAGGTTGTGGATCACAGAATCACAGAATGTGGTCACAGATTCTGTGATTCTGTGATCCACAACCTCCCTGGGGGTGCTCCAGACCAGGATGGATGAGGCCTTGAGGAACCTGGGGCTGGTGGGAGGTGTCCCTGCCCATGGCAGGGGGTTGGCACTGGCTGCTATTGAAGGTCCCTTCCAACCCAACCCTTGCCATGAATCTATGAAGGACAGGGCAAGGAGCAGCCTCAGGACAGCCCTCCACAAGCCAGCTGTGGAGCAGGGTGCAGTCCCACTGCCCTTCTGCCTCCCACCCACAGAGGCTTTGATGCCAACCTGCATCCAGTAGAGCTCCAGCAGCTCTGGGGGTGGTCAGCTCCTGCTGCAGTGTGAATCCTCTCCTAGCTCCACCAGCAGCCTGCCAGCAGCTCCATGCCACCACAGCTCTCTGCTCTGCTCCCTGTCACATCCCCACCACGACAGCTTTCCTGCCTCACCCACCCAACCAGCCCCAGCCAGGAGCCAAGGACCTGAGCTGGAGCCTGGGAAGCTCCTGGCTCCTTTGTGTGCCTGCAGCTTTGCCACCGGGCATGGCCCAGCCTTGCCTCACACCCTGCTGCCAGCTCTGCCCTTCCCAGCCTGGCTCATTTCCAACACAGACTCCTCCACACTCTTGTTTACTCTATGCAAAGAAGCCCAAGCTCCAGTATAGCCTCCAGCTCCACTGCCTTCTACACATAAGGAGGAACCTCTCTAATTTAAGGGTGCCAGAGCCCTGGAGCAGGCTGCCCAGAGAGGTTGTGAAGTCTCCTTCTCTGGAGACTTTCCAAACTCACCTGGATGTGTTCCTCTGCAGCCTGCCCTGGGTGATCCTGCTCTGGCAGAGGGATTGGACTGGATGATCCCCAGAGGTCCCTTCCAACCCCTACCAAGCTGTGACTAACCCAAAGGGATGCAAATCCAAAGGCAGTCAGAGATACCCACCCTCACTGCTTTCACATTTGCCCAAACCAGTTTAGAGAGTCCAACCCTCCTCCAGAGCTCCTCTGCAAGTGTCTGCTTTGCTGCATGCTCCCAGGGAGCTGTGCTTCTAACCACCCTGTGCCAATGCCACCCCAAAGAGCCACCCAGCCTGGCAAAGCAACCCTCCCTGGGAGCTGCAGGGGCATCCACACCTGCATACAGACAGAGGTGTCCCTGGCCCTTCTTAGTCAGAGTCATGGAATGGTTTGGGTTGGAAGGGAGCTTCAGGATCAGCCAGTACCAACCCCCCTGCCATTGGCAGGGACATCTCCCACCAGCCCAGGTTGCTCAAGGCCTCAACCAACCTGGCCTGGAACACCCCCAGGGAGGTTATAGATCACATTCTGTGATCCACGACCTCCCTGGGCAACCTGTGCCAGTCTCTCTCCAACCTCACTCCAAACAATTTCTTCCTCCTCTCCACTCTCAGTCTCCCCTCTCCCAGCTCTAAGCCATTGTCCCTTGTCCTGGCACTCCCAACCCTTGCCAAAAGTCCCTCCCCAGCTCTCCTGCAGCCCCTTTGGCTACTGGAAGGCTGCTCTGAGGTCTCCCTGGAGCCTCCTCTTCTCCAGGCTGAGCAGCCCCAACTCTCCCAACCTGTCCCCGTAGGGGAAGTTCTCCTGCCCTCTGATCATCTTCATGGCCTCCTCTGGGCCCTCTCCAGCAGCTCCATGTCTTTCTTGTGGTGGGGGCTCCAAAACTGGAGGCAGTGCTGCAGGTGTGGCCTCAGCAGAGCCATGGGCAGGGACATCTCCACTAGCCCATGCAGACTCCCCTGCAGCCCCCCTCAGCCACTGCAGACCTCTCTTACTGCTTTCCTTCTGAACTTCTCTCCTCAGAACTGCTAAGCAACACCTCCTGCCATCACTGCAAGAACTGAAGTGGTGATCTCACTGTGGCTTCCTTCACCTAACTCGTCTCAGGAGACCCCCAGTGCAGCTTTCCAGCGGGCGCAGCATCCTCCGCGCACAGCTGCACAGCCTCCGCTTCCTTCCTGCCTGCCCAGCTCTGCTGCCAGCATGGCTGGGGGCTGACCTCAGCCTCTCCTCAGGGGGCTGTGCTCCAGCCCCCTCAGCAGCCTCAGTGCCCTTCTCTGCACACGTTCAAGCACCTCAACATCTTAAATTGAGGGGCCCAGAACTGGATACAGCACCCCAAGTGTGGCCTCACCAGTGCTGAGTCCAGGGGCAGAAGGACTGCTCTGGTCCTGCTGGCCACACTGTTCCTGACACAGGCCAGGATGCCACCTGGGCACACTGCTGCTCATCTTCAGTCAGCTGCCAACAAGTACTCCCAGCTCCTTCTCTGCCTGGCTGCTCTCCAGCCACTGTCTCCACAGAGGCTATGAGCCAATCCTGCATCCAGTGGAGCTCCAGCAGGTTGGATGGGGCCTTGAGCAACCTGCTCGAGTGGGAGGTGTCCCTGACCATGGCCAGGGGCTTGAAACTGCCTGATCTTTAAGGTCCCTTCCAATCCAAAGCATTCTGTGATCCCAGGATGCTCCTCAGGAGCAGAAGGGGAATGATTTCCATTGACCCAAGGCAAGGTGTGGGGCAGAGCACAGCACCACACAGAGGCTTTGCAGCTTCTTCCTTCACTGTTGAGGTCTGAGGTGCTTGAGCAGCTCCATTTCCCCTTAATTGGTACAACTGTCTTTAACCCCTGCTCCCCAGCCACGTTGCCATGGTTACCCCTACACAACCACAGCCAGCCAGGTATATTTTTAGACTTGCCCAAAGAGTCATCTCCAGCAGCTTTTCAGCACAGAGCTCTCCTTGCTCTGGGACTGGAGAATTAAGAGCCTGCAATGGAATTCAAAGGGGGGAAATTCAAAAGTGATTAAAGGGGAGAGAGAGAGAGGCCCCCAGAGCAGCAGCAGCAGCCTGGCTCCAGCACCTGTGACCAGGACACTTCACAAGATGCTTCTCCCAGGGTTGAAATAAGAAGGAATGGCCTCAGGCTGCAGCAAGGTGGACATCAGGAAAAGGTTTTTCCATAGCAAGGGTTCACAGGCTGCCCAGGAAGGTGGTGGAGTTCCCATCCCTGGAGGGGTATAAAAGTCATGGAGATGTGGTGCTTGGGCATGTGGCTTAGTGATGGACTTGGTACAAGAGAGTTCCTGGTTGGACAGAGTGATCTTGAAGGTCTTTTGCAGCTGAAGGATTCCTGCTCTGGCAGGGGGTTGGACTCCATCTCTTTGGGGCCCTTCCTGTGACTCTATGGCACTGCACTGTCCCTGTGGCTTCCCTCCACTGCCTGCAGGCAGGGCCAGGGCATGCCTGAGGCTATGAGCCCAGCTGGAGCACAGGAGATGATGGGACAGCTGAGGTGGCCAAGTGCTCTGATGGATGGGCATGGGAGGCATGGGACTGTGAGGAGAAGGAGCACAGGGGACAACCTGAGGACAAGCAATGAACCAGTTTGGAGCTTAAGGCCCAGGACTGCAACATTCCCCTTCTACTCTCTGGTTGGAAGACCTCACCTGTAGCACTGCCTCCAGTTCTGGAGCCCACAGCACATTCTGTGATTCTGTGATCCACAACCTCCCTGGAGGTGTTCCAGGCCAGGCTGAATGAGGCCTTGAGCAACCTGTGCTGGTGGGAAGTGTCCCTGCCCATGGCAGGAGGCTGGAACTGGCTGATGTTGAAGCTGCCTTCCAACCCAAAGCACTCCAGGATTCCCTGACTGCCTGAGCACTGGAGCTACTAAAGCTGATTAGACCCAAACTAACTAATCCTGCTACAAGGCAAGGGCCTGACCTCATTAGTAACTCACTGAGCATGTTTTGCTCTGGCATAGCCCTGCCCTCCAAAGCCACCCTGCACAGGAGGAGAGCCAGGACAGCAGAAACCCAGAGGGCTGCTCCCTGGAAGCCTCCTGCATCCCATGCTGTGAGCCAGCATGGAGACAGCCCCAGCCCAGCCAGAAACAACACCCTGTGGTGCTGCTGGGTACAGCAGCCTCCCCCTGGGCCTCTCCAAAGCAGGCACCAGCACAAGCAGGTCCAGCCCAGGCAAGGCAGATCCCTGCCAGACCTGCACAGCAGGTTTCCTCCTCCTCACACACAAACCCACATCTCATCTTCCTGTTTGAACCACGAGAACAACTTTGGACAGCCAGAGCCATGGTAAACCCTCACAGCAGTCAGAGATGCTGGCACATTTCACAAGGTATCAGGATGCTGGGGATTGGAAGGGACCTTTGGAGATCATCCAGTCCAACTCCCTGCTCAAGCAAGGCACCCACAGCAGCTTGCCCAGCAGCACAGTGCCCACCTGGCCTCAGAAGCTCTCCACACAAGGACACTCCACAGCCTCTCTGGGCAGCCTGCTCCAGGCCTCCAGCACCCTCACAACAAACAACTTTCTCCTCCTGCTCAGATGCAACCTCCTGGCTGCCACTTTGTGCCCATTGCCCCTTGGCCTGGGCACCACTGACAAGTCTGGCCCCAGCCTCTTGCCCCCACAGCTCCTTTAGCTCTTGCTAAGCATTGCTCAGCTGCCCTCTGGGGCTGCTCTTCTGCAGGCTCTCAGCCCCAGGGCTCTCAGCCTTTGCTCCTCCCAGAGCTGCTCCAGGCCCCTCAGCAGCTTTGCAGCCTCCCCTGGACTCTCTCCAGCAGTTCTCTGTCTCTCCTGAACTGGGGAGCCCAGAGCTGGACCCAGGGCTGCAGCTGTGGTCCCAGCAGGGCAGAGTAGAGCAGCAGCAGAACCTGCCTTGCCCTGCTGCCCACACTCTTCTGAAGGCACAGCAGGAGACCATTGCCCTTCTTGGCCATGAGGGCACTCTGCTACTTGTCCACCAGCATTCCCAAGATCTTCCTCCACTTCCTTCTCCTTCCCAGGTCCAATCACAGCTATGAACCCCAGGAAACACCCTGCTTTGCTGGCCAGCTGAAGCTCTCCCACACCTTCCCTCTTAAGAGGCATCAGCCACTGCACAGAGACATCAGCCCTCAAGCCAAGTCCTGAACTCCCACCCAAGGGACCAGCACCCTGCCAAGGATCCTTCCTCAGGGAGCCCCCTCCCCACATGGCCTTTCCCCTCTGCCCTTGGGGCCCATCAGTGCATCTAACATGGCAACCTCACCTCTGCCACAGCGGAGCAGGGACACCTCCTCCACTCAGCACCACCAGCTTGGGCAACCAGCAGCACCTGGGAAGGAGACACAACCTCTTAGGTTTCAAGGGCAAAAGCAGAAGGAAGATTCCCCCTGAAGAGCTGGGACATGGATCCTGCTGCTCAGGAGGGAGGAGGCTGGGGTCCCAGTGGGATGCAGCAGGCAGACTGGGAAGCAGGCTGCAGCAGAGAGTCATAGAATCACTAAGGTGGGAAAAGCCCTCCAAGAGCAACCACCATGGCCACCAAACCCTGTCCCCAGCTGCCATGGCCACACCTTTCTGAAACACCTCCAAGGATGGGGACTTCACCACCTCAGGACAACCAAGCTCCAGCTGGTGGCCACTCACCAGTGGTGTTCCCCAGGGCTCAACACTCTTTAATGTCTTTAGCAATGACCTGGGTGAGGGCATGGAGGCTCCCTCAGGCAGTTTGCAGATGGCACTAAGTTGGGTGGCAGTGTTGATCTCCTGCAGGGTAGGGAGGCTCTGCAGAGGGCTCTGGCCAGGCTGGAGCCATGGGCTGAGGCCAATGGGATGAGGTTCAACAAGGCCAAGTGCTGGGTCTTGCCCTTGGAGCCATCCTGGGCACAGCAACCCTAGGAAGGCTCCAGTCTTGGAGCAGAGTGGCTGGAAAGTGCCCAGCAAAAAAGGGCCTGGGGGAGCAGCTGAAGATGAGCCAGGGGGTGCCCAGGTGGGCAAGAAGGGCACCAGCAGCCTGGCCTGGATCAGCAATGGTGTGAGCAGCAGGAGCAGGGCAGGGATTATGTCCCTGGACTGGGCACTGGT
>WBNM01035947.1:0-67375 GCA_013399055.1 Ramphastos sulfuratus | reverse complement strand
TGGTAAAATCTGAAAACTAAAATCTCTTGGAAATATTAAAGCTGATGGTGTGTGGGCAAAAAGAGAGCTTTTTTATAAGTGGCATTTGGCTATTTATAGAGTTTTCTTTGGTTCATAATACTCAGAGCATACAAGATCCTACAGTCGTTTAGTAATGTACATAATCTGTCAGTGAGAGATGGTTAACTTTATTAACACTTTTTTTAAAGCCAGACCTGGGACTTTTTGGTGTTTGCAGAAATAACTAAAGTCTTGCTTTGTGTTACCTGACATTAGCATACCTTTTCCTGTTTGAAAAAAAACAGCCCCAAACAAATAAACAGTAAAATCTGTGAAAACTGTTGTAATGTTTGCTCTTGAGCAAACCTTTTCATTTGAAATGGAACCTTTAATGGTTTTCTGAAATGGAATTTTTGAGGTAAACAAGGAAATAATCAGCCTCTGTTATTTTTATTGAAAGTGAGTTGCCTGAACCCTTATGTCCTTTTGGAGAAATCCTTGTCTGTGTGGTTTCTTGTTTTCTTGATGTTGGCAGTTTGTGGTGTTTAAGTTTTTTATTCTGTTTTCCAGACCTTGGGTGTCCATAGTGTGTGGTGCTCTGGGTGCAAATGCCACAGAAATATAGCCAGTAAGTTAATGTAATTGTGCTGTATTGTGGCTGCTTTTTGCAGAGCAGTGAAGTCACAGGTACACAGATTTTGGTCTTTACCCTGTGGGGTTTTTTCCTGCTGTTTTGGCATTTTAACAGAGTGGTCAGACAGTCAGCTAGAATACAGGAACAAGAAAACATATTTTTTTTTTGTTCATGCTATGCATCAATACAAGTATGAAACACCTTTTAGCAAAGGTATCTAAAATCAGAACATTGGTACTTACAGTTTTATTTTTTCTCTATCACAAAGAACTAGGAGAGTCAGTTCTTTCTAAGGATGCTAGCAACTTCCCAAGCAAGCATCTGATATACCTGTAGAAATTGCAGGCATTTCGAATGTTTTGAAAGCATTTTGACTACAAAATATCTAAGTGAAGTTTCTGGTGAGGCTTGAACCAATTAAATCAACATGATAGTAGCCTTCCAGTATCTGAAGGGGGCCTACAGGAAGGCTGGGGAGGGACTATTTACAAGGTCTTGTAATGACAGGACAAGGGGCAATGGGTTTGAACTGGCACAGGGGAGATTTAGACTGGATGTTAGGAGGAAGTTCTTTTCAGTGAGGGTGGTGAGACACTGGCACAGGTATCCCAGGGAGGTTGTGGCTGCTCCCTCCCTGGAGGGGTTCAAGGCCAGGTTGGACAAGTCCTTGAGTGACCTGTGCTAGTGGGAGGTGTCCGTGCCTATGGCAGGGGGGTGGAACTAGATGATCCTTGAAGTCCCTTCCAACCTTATGATTCTATGATACTTTGAGGAAAACTTTGTGTATGTTTATGCAACAGCTGTTCACCTGTGTAGTCAGCTGGAGTTCAATTTGTGACATCTAAAAGTGTCAGTGGATTTGAGCCAACAGAATAAGAGGCAGACTTCTGAAAGGGTTAGGTCTTTCTTCTCAACATCAGTGGGAGCCAACCTCACCAACACCTTTAAAAACATGATGTAGGTCTTTTATTGATAAAAGAAACAGGTATAAAAATCTACATGGAGCAGCTACTGACATGTATAATATTAGTCCTTGGTCTATTTTTAAATAATCAAATCAATTTATGTTTAATTATGTGATTTGTATAGAAGAATACAGTTGGTAGAAATTTAGTGTTAAACTTTATGATGTGAATGTTTGATAGGCAAAGAGGTTTCTACACAGGTAAGAAAATAGTTTCTTCTTTTTCAGTGCAAGAAAAATTACCTGTAAAATTGAAAAGAAAAAAAGTAATGGGAGGCTATAGAATATAGGACTACAGGTGTAAAGGAGAAAAGTAATAACAACTACATCTAAATAGGTTACAAGGTTTACTTCTGGGATTTGGGAGGAGGGGGGTTAGCTGTGTTGTCTTCTGGCATCTTTTGAGCAAGGAACTGTACAAATTTAAATGAGTCAAGGCAGTAAGGAACAGGTATCATTTCTTCCGTATGAACCCCAGGTACCTCATAGTTGAATTTTCACTGTGGATAATGATTTTGGATCAAATAGATTGTTTGTAGTGTTTTAACTCAGTTCACAGTGTTAACTCTGGTTGTGTTGGTGGATTATTGCTGTTACTGAATGCTTGATTGCACTATTTTATTAAATTTGCTGAACGAGTGTGGTTCAAGGAAAAGTTGGGTTTGTTGGATGTACTAATACAACAGTCTAGCATAGATGAGTCCATTTTGCATAGACAAGGCTGTCTAGGGGTGGGGGTTTTTTTTGTTTGTTTGTTTGTTTTTTTCTACCCTGACTAGCAATGTAACAGATAAGCCTGCAGCTGATTCCCAGTTCTGAGGTGTTATCAGAGCAACAAGCTGTCATTTGCCCTATATCACTATGGTTAGCTCTGTTCTGCCTTCTCCCTCACTTGCACTGTTGTTGGAAGAATCAAGGCTTCACATATGTGTTATTATGCAGGATTTTTTTTTTTTTTAAATTTTTTTTTTCCTTAACCAAACTCAACTTTTTTTTTTTTTTTTCCTGGTGGATTAACACAGTGCTAAAGCTAAATTAAAAATTTTGTATATTTAACCTTTGCCCCTAACTGCTTGCCCAGAATAAAGGTTTGGTGCTTTGTTATTGCATTCCCTACATGAGGTGGTGTGCATTAAAGTGTATTTATACTCTTTCAGATTAATTAACTGTGACCTTATGAACCACTGTCCTTATTTAATTGGTGGCTCCAAAGCACACTAATGGCATAAATCAGCTGATAATGAGATTCAGACTTGCTTTTAAAATATATAATAACACTGCATTGATATGGGAAATGAGATTTGTTGACTCTCTGTTGGTATTACAGGAGAGAAGACACAATTAAATGTGTACTTTCAGGACGGGGGAGGGCTTGGTTGGAATGAATAATATGCACTTCAGGGTGGGTGTATGAAATAAGGAGGATATTCTACATCAAGATAAGTTTGGTATTCTCTCCTTGTCTCTAGGCAATGTGCAGTACTGGCTGGTGCACTTTAGGATACAGAAATGTTGTGGGAAGGTGTTTCTTAAAGATTACTGGAGGCTAACAAAAATGATGATTTCATCTTAAATATAGTTACATGTTTTTAAACTGAGCTTACACCCACTGTTTTATGAACTGCAAATTAATCAGATAGCTCCCAGAGAACAAAAAGGTTTTGACCTAAACTAGTTGCCCAGGTTCCATTACTATTTTCAGTTTAATGTTACCCATATCCATCCTCGCAGTTTGGAAGGAAAACAAGGGCTGTGCAACAAAGTTTCTTTGTTTTCATAAGAACTAAAAATGTGCTGTATGTAGACCAAACAATAAAAATAAACTACTGAACTACCTCCTAATGCATGGGGGTTCTGGAGAGAGGAAACCATGGATATTTAGAGGCATAAAGTGAGTCATTGTGCTAGTTAAAGAATTTTATAAGGCGAGCTCTGTGGGTTTGAGTTGCATCTGTTACCTTTCCAACTAGAACTGAGGGGTATGCAGGAAAAAGAATGCTGGATTTGATCATGCCTTATAGTGAACACATTGTGCTTAGGCTAAGCTTCTAACCGGGATCTAGACCATAGGAGAACAAAATCGTTAGTCTGTCTTTCTGTATGAATTTGGCCTGAGATGAGTTCCAGCTAAACACACCTAAAAATATTATTTTATGCTGGTTAAGCTGTAAAACACTGTTAAGAAAATACTTTAAAAAAAAAAAAAATCAGTATTCTGTAATACTTGAAAACAACAATAACAACAAAAAAAACCAAACAAATGAACCACCCCAGAAGATCCAGACAAAAACCTCAAGCAACCTCCCCCCCCCCCCCACAGCTCTTTTCCTTCTTCAAAGATAACCATGCTTGTATTTATGACAGTCCTTAGAAGCCATAATGGACTGGGTTGCTATGGTGTAAGATGCAGAACAATGAAATGATTGTTTCTCTTGGTATTGGCTTCCTGGAAACAAATTCTGTGTAAATTACTTGCCTGAAATAGTGACAACAGTCTATGTTTTACTTAGTTCATAGTTAAAAATCTTAACTGTTCTCTGATAATAAAAATGTACTGTGTAGCAGTTCTGGGCTTTTGTTTCAACTTTTTTTTCCCCTTTCCTGTTTTCAGGTCAATTTCATGAATTCAAAAGCAATTTACCAGTGATTTCTGGGAGCTGGGGCTGGTTTTCTTGTGTATTTGTAAGTATTTATTGATTAATTTTCCCATTATGTGCATCATTCTAATAGTCTTTAAACATTAAGAATGGAAGCTACTTCAAAATGTGACTTTGATAGCCTCGTTGTAGAATGCTCTTTTATTAAGAAATGTACCTAGCTATTTTTTCTTTTTCTGTTTTTTTTTTCCTTTTCTATTTTGTTTTCTTTTTTCTTGCTACCAACTTATGCTTTAGTTATTTAAAAGATGCTTGAATTAACGGTGAATATGATTTCAAGCTTTCTTTTGCTTTTCTTAATATAATGAGAGAACAGTGTTGCTAGAACAGTAACATCAGTTGTGACGCTAATGATAGTGCATCTTGCTGTTGTGATGAATGTTATTTCTAGAAGTGAATTGGGACTGACAGAACTTCTTAAGGAAATGCTGCACAGGCTTTTTGAGGAAACACTAGGACAACCAGTATCTGCTGAACTAATAATGTAGTTTTATATACCCTGGAGAAAGCTGACATTTATGATTGAAGCAAAATGATTAAGATTTTAGTCATTTAGGCCACGGCCCCAAAATATGTTTCAGCCTATGCCCAAGTTCAAATAAGCAAATGGGATTAGGCCGATGCGTACATGCTTTGAGAAAGGGGAAGTTAAGAGGAGAGGATGTGGGAGGAAGATAGTTACACAACAAATAGAAAGTTTTCAGAATTGCTATTTTGGATAGTCATCAGCTTTAGTCAAGTATAGTAAGGAAATCTAGTGGTACTTAGACTTGGCATGACATAAATTATTGCACTACCTCCTGTATGATGTAGTATAAATGAAACCAATCTTTGCAGATTGTTCTCTTGAGTCACAAATATAGTTTATGAATAAATATTTATTCAATCATTTGTGGAAAAGGATGTTCACAAAACTACATTCATCAGGGAAAAATATGACTGTTTCTCCTTTCAATATGGAAATGTGTTCAATTTGTACTAACTCTTCCTCTTTACAAATGTTCATTTTCACATATAGTTCTGTATTATATTTGCTGTTTCCCTCATTTACAGGTCAGCATCTTTTTAATGAGCATTGTCAGCCATATTTAAAGAAAATATTGTTATCAAATAAAATAAGCATTTTTTAAAAGTATTGCCATTGAAAAGTAGTTCTGAGAAGGCAATGTAAAATAGTTCTGAGAAGGCAATGTAAAGTGACTGCTTGAGTTGAAAATGAGGAATTTATTGTAACCCTTCTTGGCTTCTCTACTGCATGTTTTTTTTTTTTCCAAGCACTATTAGGCTTTCTTTGCCTCATTTTTCTCATCTATAAATGGAAATAGTAATATATCAGTCAACACAAACAGTACCTTTTAGTACCTCAATATGGAGTATATTTTCCTGTTAAAGCAATGGAATAAACACTATGGTAGATTCAGAGTGTACTACTTTGTGCATAGCAGGCTAATTGGGTGAAAACCTCTAAGCATTTTTTAATTCATCATGTAGTTTTATGAACATATAGGAGGCTTCAGTTATTGTATTGTGGCCTCCTGGCTGAGTCCTGCTTTTCTTGATTGACAAATAAAAAAGCTGTGGAAAAAAGAAATCGTCATAAAAAGTACCTTGAAAACAATGTTTATGTTTAGGTGAATCAAGTAAGCACTTAAGCTTTAATGAGAAGTATGAACTGTTGTTATCAAACAACTGGACACTGGCTTTTGTAGAGAAAGAACAATTGAGGCATCTTATGACAGTGTGATGTGAGAGGTGGAGTATGGTTCAGCAGCCTTACCAATGTAGTCGAGTAAACGGCTGTGCAGTGTGATTGTACAAAATGTACCACAGTCCAATCTTCTGTAGGCATTCTCTGCAACTCACA
Source organism: Ramphastos sulfuratus (assembly GCA_013399055.1). NCBI lineage: Eukaryota > Metazoa > Chordata > Aves > Piciformes > Ramphastidae > Ramphastos > Ramphastos sulfuratus. The sequence continues at coordinate 61,256 of WBNM01035947.1, read as the reverse complement.
GTTCAGTCACATTGGCTGGAGAATATTGGCTGGATATCTGGAGAATATTGGCTGCTTATATGGACAATATTGACTAATTATCTGGAGAAGCTAATGCTATGTCTGACTGGTTTTGTTCTCTGACTAAAGGACTTAATTTAGCACCATATAGCTGGGAATCATCACAATATGCAAACCTGAAGTTCACATAAATAGAAAACAAAATACAGGGTGTACAACTGATTCAGCCCTATGTTTCCTCACATACTGAAAACAGGATTGAAATATACATTCTATAGAAACAGGTTTCAAACTTCTTATAATCATCTCTACTGTACCTCACTAAACTAGCAAATATCCTATAGGAGTTCTACATCAGTTCAACAGTTACACACTTTAACTATACTGTGCTGTTTATGTAGTATAAGAGATTTTATCCTGTGCAATGTAGACATAGAATCACAGAATGGGAAGGTTGGAAGGGACCTCAAGGATCCCCTAGTTCCACCCCCCTGCCATAGGCAGGGACACCTCCCACTAGTACAGGTCACTCAAGGCCTCCTCCAACCTGGCCTTGAACACCTCCAGGGAGGGAGCAGCCACAACCTCCCTGGGCAACCTGTTCCAGTGTCTCACCACCACCCTCACTGTAAAGAACTTCCTCCTAACATCCAGTCTAAATCTCCCCTCTGCCAGTTTAAACCCATTGCCCCTTGTTGTTACAAGACTTGTAAATAGTCCCTCCCCAGCCTTCCTGTAGGCCCCCTTCAAATACTGGAAGGCTACTACAAGGTCTCCTGGAAGCCCCAACTCTCTCAGCCTGTCCTCATAGCAGAGCTGCTGCAGCCCTCTGATCATCTTCATGGTCCTCCTCTGGACCCGCTCCAACAGTTCCATGTCCTTACTGTGCTGGGGGCTCCAGAACTGCACACAGGACTCCAGGTGGGGTCTGATGAGAGCAGAGCAAAGGGGCAGAAAGCAACATTTTAAAAAATGCTAACTAGAATATATACATTTTTTTGGTGTTATACTCTAATATTTGGGCATGTTTTCATGGTTTGTTTGATCTGTGCTCCAAAGGAAAGGAGTGTAGATCAGTGCTAGGAAGATTGATCTTTGAAACTGTGCATATTTTTTAATATGGGAATACAGCAAGATGAGCTAAGCACTACTATAGTTCTGTACCAAAGCTATTTCAACCAGGGGCTATAATAACTTTTTCCTCAAATTTTTGAAAGTTTTGTCATAGATGCATTCTGCTGTAACATGTAATTACTTGGATCATCCAGTACAGACAACTTTGGGGTTGGGTTTTTTTTTTGTGTGTGTGCATGTCATATTTGGTTAGTTTTATTCAGGAGAAAACAGCATTGATGATTCATACAGAAGTAAATTTCATGGAAAATGTGACATTTGTGCCTTTGTGTTATGCTCACAGAGTAACTGTCCTAACTAAAGGTTACTTTTTTTTCAAGAACGTGGTCTTAACGTGGCTTAATTTATTTAATTGTTCTTCTTAAGCAGGTTTGTCCAATAATAAACTGAAATAGTTATTTAAAGTTACAGATGTGAAAATAAATGCCCTCTAATAATACAGCATTTAAAACAAATTTTGCTTCTACATCAGCAATTAGGAATACCTTTTTACTAGCAGTATAGTTTCTGTGTAAGCATTTTACTGCAGCTTGACTACAAAGTGAAAACACTGACGGGGGGAGGGGGGGGGGAAGCCCTAAAATGTATGGGGTTAGAGCCCATGAAACTTCAGTGTCTTTGAGAGGTACTTAAGAGAGTCAATTGAGTAGACATAAATGTCAAATAATAGAATTCTGTTTGGTTTTGTGTATCTGAAGCTCTCCCCATCCTGTGCTCCTAGATGGGATGTCTGATGGTCTCCCCTGCATAAATGTTTCTAAAGCTGTGTGGTTGTGGGAGGTCATCTAGAACCTTCTAGTTCTAATAGGAGTGTCTGTTGCATGATTTTCCAGTTCTGGGCCCCTCAATTTAAGAAGGACATTGAGGTGCTTGAACGTGTCCAGAGAAGGGCAACGAGGCTGGTGAGAGGCCTCGAGCACAAGCCCTATGAGGAGAGGCTGAGGGAGCTGGGATTGTTTAGCCTGGTGAAGAGGAGGCTCAGGGGAGACCTTCTTGCTGTCTACAACTACCTGAAGGGTGGTTGTGGCCAGGAGGAGGTTGCTTTCTTCTCTCAGGCAACCAGCACCAGAACAAGAGGACACAGTCTCAAGCTGTGCCCGGGGAAGTTTAGGCTGGAGGTGAGGAGAAAGTTCTTCACTGAGAGAGTCATTCCCCACTGGAATGGGCTGCCCAGGGAGGTGGTGGAGTCACCGTCCCTGGAGGTGTTCAAGGCACGTTTGGACGTGGCACTTGATGCCATGGTCTAGTCTTGAGGTCTGTGGTAATGGGTTGGACTTGATGATCTTTGAGGTCTCTTCCAACCTTGCTATACTGTGATGATGCTGGCACAGAAGAATGTTCCTATCCAAGTTCCCATTTACCTTCTAAGAGCAGCAGACATTTTGGCTGCTTCTCTGTTGGCCATGCAGACTGCTTCTTGGTGGTAAGTAAATAAATTAATAGAAATATAGAATGCTCACGTTGTGGAAGCAGTATGCATTGTGTTCAGCTTAGCCAGCTTTTCTGATAATAAGCAAATCGAGCACTTAAACTGCTTCTAGGAGTTTGATATTTACCCTAGCACAGAAGTCTTCTTCAGTTCTTACATGAAGAAATGAATGTGTGGCACAGAAGTATAAAAAAGTAACAGTTTTAATTCACATACACCCAAAGAGTTTCATGCTATTAGATGGTTTAGAATTAATAAAATGAAGGCACCACTTAGGGTGAGAGCACTATTCAAGCAGCTTCTCAAATGCTGCACAAGTACAGGTGGACACATATGTGATCTTTACTTATTTTTTGATGAAGTTGAAGCAGTTAGTGAAGCTGCTGCTAGAAATGCTGTTTCAAAGGTTTGTCATGCTCTGGATATAAGCGAGGACCTCCATGCTCTGCTGCTGTTCTTTATGTGCGTTGGATGAGATCTGTGTAATGCACTGGATCCATCTGCTGTCTAAAAAATTCTTTGCAAAAGAACTAAGCAGTAAAATGGAAATCCTCATCCAAACAATCCTGTGTGCTTTTGAAGTTGCATGCAGTGCTTGAAGAGAGGAGTCCGTTAGGAAATATTTGTGTGAAGAAGCTGCATTAAGAAAGTGAAAATGAAGTATTAGTGCAAGTCCATACCTGGAGGGAATACTAAAGGTTTTCTGCAGGTGACTGGCGTTTGCAGAACCAAAATATTTTTAGAAGAAATGATTTTTTTCATCACAAAACCAAAGCATCAAGTCCACTCCAATGCAGGATGTCAGAAAAGCTGCAAAGAGAATTTTCTTTAAGCCACACCACGAGTAGTAAATTACGTCCAGGATTTCTTGTCCTGCATAAATGACACACAAGATTTCTTATTCTCTAGCCTGGATGAACAATACTAACAGTTGATGTCAGCATTGACTTTCCAAATCATATTACTTAAAAGGGTGAGGGTTGTAAAATGTCCACAGACAGCTTCATTTTCTCTCTGTCTTCCTAATGCACATATACCAATGGCTATTTGATTCATTTATTGACATAAAACAGAATTGCTTAGAACTAACCACTCATTCATCATAATCACAGTTACAAGAGAGTGTGGGGTAAGAGGTTAACTGCTTGCTAGATGTATCAAGATCTTTGGTATATACCAAAGCCTGACTTGATAGAAATCTGATAATGTTCTGCTGAAGGTAAAACATAAGTGTTAATAGCTAAGTAAAAAAAATTGATGAAGACTGTACTGTAAAATACATTTTTAAAGTTAATTAAAAAGAGCTGATCAAAGTGAAGCCTCCATTAAAAACATTACTTTAAGATATTAAAGATAAGATAGAACATAGAGGTCATTTTAAAAAATCAGTACATGCTTTTAAAATTAATTTTCCATGAGGTTTTTTTTTTCCTTCTTGACAGTGCTCTCAATAATTAAAAGATAAATAATTTTAAAATGTTCATTTTAACTTTTAGTAGTTTAAAGTAACTAAGTAACTAACTTAGTTTAACTAAGTAGTTTAGTGCTTAGCAATGATGAATTGATAATTTGGGATACCATTCTATGATTCTATATCTAAATTAACAAGACATTGGAAAAAAAAAACAAACCTGAACTCACTGGGAGCAGCTCCTGTTCTTAAAACATTTGTGTGAGGGATCACACAGTATCTTTCCATCACAAAATAATCAAGGGCCACACTTAATTGTGTAAATACCATATTATCTTTATAGGTTTATTAGAGATTTCTGTGTAACCCTGGCCATGAAAGTTAGTCTGAAAGATACTCCCTGAAGGAGCCAAAAAGCCCCAGGGAGTAATTAATCCAATTTTCTGATATGAAAACAAAGCAAGTTACATCAGTTTTTGAAGTTTCACCTCTCACTGCCACCTTCTCTGGTGAAACAGTTTGCCAAATGTAAGAATTCATTCAAAGTTCTTATTTTCAGTGTAAAAATAAAAGTTTGATTTAGAAGGAGAGACAATCTTCATCTGGAAATTGGCAGGAATGATGGTCTGAGACACATGGTCCTGCAGAAGACTGAGAGTACTGCAGGGCACTAGAATGAGGTGTTCAAGGCCAGGTTGGACGAGGCTTTGAGTGACCTGTACTAGTGGGAGGTGTCCCTGCCTATGGCAGGGGGTTGGAACTGGATAATCCTTGAGGTCCTTTCCAACCTTACCATTCTATGATTCTATGAATGATGAGCTAGCAGAGTGGATGCCTGTATGGAATTCCTGCCAGTTCAGTATCTATTTTCTACTCAAGTGCTTCTGTATTCAATATATTGTACTTTTAAAGAACTGCCTACTCACTGATAAAGCACTGAACTACAGCTGGATCTGCCGAAGTGACCAGAGTGAAGTGCAGGAAACTGAAGCCAAGCTTAGCACGATGAAAGCTAAGTAAGAATTTCACTCCCCAAAATCTCCTAAGTGCTGAAAGTTTGAGAGATGTTCCTACAGCAGGCACAAGGGCTCAGAGATGTAGTTTGGAGTATGCGATAACGCTCCTTGATTCTCTTTCAGCAAGAGTTCTACAAACATCAAATCAGGCTCAAGGGTAGTCAGTCCATCAAGGAAATAGGCAGTCCTTTGCATTTCAGTGACAAGAGCTACACAGAATGATGTGCTTTATTGAGCTGAATTGAACATTTGAGCTTTGCTTTAGTTCTGTTGCCATTTTCTGAACACATTGAAAGGGAAACGAGCCACTGTCCCTGCCTATGGCAGGGGGTTGGAACTAGATGATCCTTGAGGTCCCTTCCAACCTTACCATTCTATGACTCTATAAGTTACAATGGTCCACAGTGTACCTGGTTTATTGAACAGTTCTGTGAAGTTCACTGAACTCACTTTTATTTCTCTTGTATTTGTAGGGTATTTTTCAGACATGAGCATCTTAGAACATGCCCTATCAATTTATTTACAGATGGTTTTCTTTTTATGCCTTTAGGGTTTGTTTGAGCTATTGTTCCATTTTTACCAAGTGGTTATAGTTTGTATAAAATCCAGCAGTGAAACTAAATAGCTGAAATGATTCTAAGATGCAATTTTCTGTATTTGTCAACATTAGGTTACACATCACTTTGCTGCTTCTTAACTCAGTACTTTTGAAATATAGTTAGAAAGTCTTCATTTTATGGAACATTTCTTCATGGTGCAGATTTTAATATATATTTTTGAAAAGCCTATAGCCATATTGGGCCTTCCTCCCTGCCCTATATCCACTAAAGAACAATTATTTATTAAAACTCTCTTATCCTTTCTTGCCTTGGCTAGTTTTTGTCACTGGCTTTTTTAAAAAGGTCTTGTAATGACAGGCCGAGGGACAATGGGTTTAAACTGGCAGAGGGGAGAGTTAGACTGGATGTTAGGAGGAAGTTCTTTACAGTGAGGGTGGTGAGACACTGGCACAGGTTGCCCAGGGAGGTTGTGGCTGCTCCCTCTCTGGAGGGATTCAAGGCCAGGTTGGACGAGTCCTTGAGTGACCTGTGCTAGTGGGAGGTGTCCCTGCCTATGGCAGGAGGGTGGGACTGGATGATCCTTGAGGTCCCTTCCAACCTTACTGTTCTATGATTCTAAATTGATTATACATTAAGACAGCATCCCACCCTAGAAAATAGTCCTTATACTTCCTTTTTGTGTTCATTAAAGCTTGATGATTATAAGAAGCGTGAATAGGATTGAAATGAATCTTTTGCCCAGATGTGTTTGGTATGAATTGAGGTGTATTCACTTGTCTCTGAAATACCAGGCATGGCTTGCTGCCCACTTCCAAGATTCTTCTTACCTAGTATGGAAACCTAATGTGTCCTTAAATCTCTGGGTCTTCAAATATGATGATGGAAAAAAGAAGCTGTATTTGTGATTGTTCACAGCCCCCATTCTTAGACAATCATGTCTGGGAAGTGACTCTTACTACCATGTCTGTGTATAACTTTTCTGTAAATTAGTTGGTTTATAATCTCTTGTTCTTAAAGATGCTTTTTATGGACATAAGAGTAACTTTTAGAGAATAATAAGGGGAGCATAACCATGCACATTCTATTCTCTTTTTGCTGTATTCCTTAAAACAGCTGCAAGACCTGGATATCTTTCTCCAGAGTCCTTAATTTATACCTTAGAGAGTGTATATGCATCCTCCTCACAGGCCAGTTAGCTTGGGTAGTGATATAATTCTTGAAACAAAAGATAATAATATTTTTTATCTTCCTGTAATTTTTAAAAATGGAACTTACCCATTCTGACTGCCACAGTTTGCTTTGTAGATTTGCTTCAGGTTGTGAAGTAGTCAGCAGCAAACTATAACAATAATCAATGTTCTGTCTTGTTAAAAGCATTTAGGCAAAGTTCATTCATTCACAGAGTGGTTTTTTTAAAGGCCACATAGATTCTTGTCCCCCAGAAACATACTATCCTTTCTTTTTATTTATTTATCTCCTCCCTGTTCTTTTTTTTTTTAACTATGGTGATTTGTTTCTGTGTGTGAATAAACTCCTTCATTCCTCCAAAGCAGCCTTCCTTTTGAGATAGCTGATGTGTATGGGTTTTTCCTCACTCATCCACCTGCCATTAACTGTTTGGTTACCACTTGAAATCCTTCATCACCGAGATTCAAACTCATTGTCCTGTGGCCATTGTTGCTTAGCAGAACACCCATGCTTGCTTTCTACACAAACACACACACACAAATTAATAACTGAGTGGAACTCCTCCTCCTCTGTGCTCCAGAAGGAGCTGCTCCAAAAAGAAGCCATTTATAGTATCAATAAGCTGCTTCTCCAAACCATGTACAGATGTGTTATTCAACCAGTTAATATTGGGGTAGTTAAAATCACCCATTATTATTTTTCTGGCAGATTTTGCCACTTCATTAATATCTTTCAACATACTGAGTTGCTTGGCTGTTCCTTCTTTTACATGGCTTATATCATATCATGCCATCACAGCATATTCTGTAGTTTCGAGTTAATTGCCCAATTAACAGTGGTATTCATAAAGTGCTAGGAAAATTCCACAACTAATGATTTGGACAATTTCAAAATAGGTTGGTATTTCATAGTTTAAAATGTCAAACATGCCAATAGCTGCAAGCTTAAGACTGTGTAGGCATAGAACCCAGTATCTTAAAAATTCTCTACCGTGGAAAATTGTAATCCAGCCCTCAGAAAGCTCTTTCCCAGCCCCCAGTTCTGCACTACCCTAATTTCCCCTTAGACTGGTGAGTTAGAAGTATGAAACAGGATCTCCTTGACTTCTCTGAGTTCTGTGCAAATGAGGAATTCTTCATTTCTTCTGGCATCAGTGAATGCCCCCTTACCTGCCCCCAAATGATATTTATGGCAGAGTTGGGGGAAACTACTGTAATAATTGTTGTGTACATGCTTACAAGGCCCAGAAGATGCAAGTGGCTGGAAGGTTGTAGGATTTGCTAGAGGACTTTGTGCATTTCTTTCCCATGGCATGGATTAGGTAGGGATATTAACAATATGTAGTTAGCTTTGATGGGCCATTGTTCCCAGATGCAACTGAGAGTTGCCAATAGACTCTCAAGGCAGTGATCTGATCTTTTGTTTTGTCTCACCAGCTGCCATGCAGAGATGCCAGGGGATACACTGCCTACCCTTTTTGCCATGTCTCAGTACCTTCTGTGCCATTTAGGAGTTGTAGGACTGGGGTGATGCCATGGACTTAGTCTGCAGAGCTGGGAGATGGGCTGTGGCTGTAAAATAATGTCATTATCTTTGTCCAAGAAAGCAATTATTTTCAGCTTTGACATTCAGTGAAGACAGTCCACCTCCTCAAAGCTAAAGGATGACAGACTCTAGGGTCATTTCTAACAGTGTCCATTCCTAGAACATTTGGCATTTCCCTGCTTAACAACACTGTTGAGAGTCTGTTGGTGATCTAAGGCAAACTGCTCATGTGATTAAGGCCTTAATTCAGCAAGGTGCTTTAAGTACTTTCAGGTGCTTCACTTCAACTGACAGGAATTTACAGGAGTGAAAAGTCTGTGAATACAGGGATCTTTGTTGGGACTATACTGACATGTAAGCAGGCCTTCTGGAGAGCTCTTTTTAAAAATTACATTACTGAAACTCAGTGTTATTCAGGTCTTCCTTTCAATGCTTCCTGGAGTTGTGGCAGGTTCTTTAGGACATTATAATTTACACTTTATAACAAAAATATAGTGAATTGTCTCATCTCATTCCTCTTGGCAACTCAGCAAACTGTCATTAACATTTTTCATCAGTATGCTGTTTAGAGTTTTCTAAACTGAACAGTATAGTGGTAACAGCTCATTTTTAGATGCTATTACAGTTCTTTCACATCTTTATAGTACTGTAGTAAAGCTGAATTTACTAGCTACCTTGAAAGCAGAGTAAGGCAGCAGTAGAATCTGCATTAAAGTGATTCAATACTCTTTAGAGAAAAGCCTTCTTAACTTGAGATCAGATACAGTATGTGTTTTGGGGGCAGTTTTCTAAGGATTGCCGATAAACGCTACCAACAACAGCTGCTTTTTGAAATACTGTTCTGGCCAGCCCAGTGAAATTTAGGGGAGTTTGCTTTGCTTTGTAAGCACATGTGATCAGCATTAGCATTCAGGGGAGCTGCACCTGCAAGTGGAAGGGAAGCTATATCCTAGAGACTAATTGGTAAAGATGGGAGAGGTCAGCTTGTACGCAGTTGTTTCTCCTTGAGAGTGAGTGCAAGGCTCCAGTCCCTTAGGTAAGTACCATGCTCTGAAACATTTTTTTCCTAAATGTTGTTTTTGGTGGCTGCTCTGATTATTCCCCATTTGAGTGCATAGAGATGATACTTGTTTTTTAGAAGTGTTTGTGGGTTAAGAAAATGCAAACCCTTCAAGGTCATTCAGTGTTTGTGTCCAGTCAAGTAGATCTGTGCTAAGGCCAGTGGTTGCAGTTCCTGGTGTTTTGGTTCTGGGCATCTCACTTCATCTTGGTTTTCTTTCTTAATCTTTTTAAAACCGTAATTATTATTATGGATGGCAAAGTTTGGTGGCCAAAAGGAAGATTAGTGGAGGCCTCCAGAAATGGCTGTAATATTGATTAAAATTATTACAATGGCAAATATGGTAGTAGTAGTAACCTCTACTACCTGTAGTACCATTCAGTAAGTGCAACTTTATAAACTACTTAGATACTAATACCTTTTAAAACTCCCCACAGCCAGTAGGAAATGTCTTACTGCTTTTAAAGGGTACAGGTTTCTATGTGTTCTACTGTATACAGAACTGTGTGTTTCTTAACCATTTTCCAACCCTTTTGCATCAAAAGCTTAGTTTCAAACTAATCTTTGGTTGTAGAAATAACCCCTTGGCCAATCATTATTTTAGAAAATTTTGCATCTAGATAGCTATGAAAAATAATCTGAGTTGTTTTTTTGTGTGAGGTATGATCAGACATTTCCCATGTAACACGTTTGAGCATTTAGTGTTCATGAAATAAATGCTTTCACTACTTTGAATGCAGCAGTTTAATGTTCTCTTCACATGTGATAGCTTTTGAAAATTTTTATTTTAGTCAAATAATTACAGAATAAGACCAATAAATACCAATTTAAAACAGAAAAAGATTTAAAGGAATATGTCTTTTGAAACTGATGGTCTGATTCTGTTAAAATGTTTTGTTGTACTTCAAAGTAGTAACATCAGAAGGAGATCCTTCTATTATTAATTAGTTGCACAAACTCTACAAACTGAGAAAGAGCAGAGAGGTACAAACTGATTGACCACTGATTCTTAAATCAATAGCAGTGTTACCATAGATGACTGTACTGACATACGTGGTGTTGCAAGCTGTACTAAATGGAAGAGAATTATTTTTGCATTTAAAAAACATAAAGCTAACTTTAAAGATAAGTAATTTTGAAATAGAGTGGTGACTTAGCATAGATCTAAGTAGTATGATTTAAGATACAAGGGCTAGAAATTGTCTGTTAGCCAGTTGCAAAGTAAAACTCTTTTTGAGAGAAATGGTATTTATAGTAAAAACCTGAAACTTTCTCTTTATAGTTAAAAATTAATTGTTAATACTGCTTGAGAATGCTCAAACATTTATGAGAATTAGTATCTAACCTTGAGGTTAGGAGTTCCCAAATAATCAGCTAGAGCCATTAGAACAGACATCCCCTCCCAGTACTGCGTATGAAAAGTCAGTGACATATGTCATAAATATGTAATTCTGTCCAAGGAAGGTGTAAATGATATTACTAAAAGTAGTAGTCTTTAGCACTCTGACTGAGCTAAGTAATCTAGTTTTCGGTGCAAACTTTCTAATTTCTCTGCCAAATGTGACCAGCCTAAAGATCTCTTTGACAGCACTGCAAAAGTCTCTCTGCAGAACCACTAAGCCTAATAGACAATGTCAAAAGAAGTCCTGAATCCTTGTGTCTTAAAATGTCCTCTCATTCTCTGGGTGAAAGGGAGAGGTTACCTAGCATTAGGGAAAGCTGGACATTTTTCAGAATGTTCTGGTGACAGAAATTTTTCTTTCCTGAAAAAAAAAGCACAATCTTGTGGAATAGCCTCTTAGCAATTCTTAAGGGGAGTATTTCTAAAATAACAATTCTAAAAAGAGGGGAAAAAAATACAGAAAGAAGTGACTCCTAATTGCAGCTATTTACTGGACAGTTTCTCAGTTTTGCTGTCAAGTTTCTAAAAAACAAAGAGTTTACAAACTTTAAAGACTAAAGGTGATCCCAGACACATCCTGTTCTTGGTTAAAGGTTCTGCTATATCACTGCTAGGACAAAAAGTGAAGTGCCTCTCCACCAGCTGCAGAGAAAGAAGGTGATTTGAATGTTAATGAAGGATAGAAGTTTCATAGTAACAGAAAAACAGAGGCCCTATAGATAAGAGAATATTTTCCCAGGACGTCTCAGTATGCAGTTGTTGTAACCAGAGGAAGTAATATTACTAAGGAAGTATTTAAATGTCTTTAACAGATATTAGATGATGAAGTGGAGTAGTCATTATATTCCTATCCAAGCTCCAATGCATGAGAGGTCTATTGAAATACAATCTTTTGAGAATATCCACTTAGTCTTGTTTCTAGACCTCCAGCTTAGTTTGGGCATCCTGTTAATCTACAGAGCTGTGCAAACAAGAGGTTTCTCAGAGAAGTTACTAGGGTTGCTGTTTACTGTGGCAATAAAGATCATAAGGTTTATTGTCTTTATAAATTTAAATACATTCTCCCACCTCATCTAGAAAATCTCCCAGATTCAATAACCTTGAAATTCTTCCCTGGTATTTCCACGTTAGTTTTTTTTAGCATCTTTTGGTCCTGGCAGTGCCTTCAAATGGTTCATAGCTTTTGATGCGAACAGAAGAATTCCTTTTTAGCCCTGCTTTCTCTTTAGTTCTGATCATTCATTGCTATGTTTCGTGAGCCTCACAACACAATCCACTCTTTCTAAATGTCTGATCCATTCACACAGATTGTCCTACAAACACAAACTGGCATTCATGGCCTTCCTTGCCATCCTGTTTAAAAAAAAAAAGAAAAAAACCCAAACATCTGTGTCTTAGTGTTTGAGTCAACCAACTTATACTGAAAGGTATTCAAATGGTTGGCTATTATTAAAAGCACTGTCACTTAGATGTCCTCAGCAGTTATTTTCTACTGTTAAACTGGGTTTTTAAAAGCATGTTAACAGAAAAGTGGCAATGAGTTCACAATAGTACAATTGAATAGCTCATATCCTGACACCTTCACAGATGGGCTTTGAGCTTGTGAAGGTACATCATTTTTCATTCTAACGGATTGCTTTTCCTGCCTGTAAAATAAGGGAAGTAATCTGTCCTCATTCTGCTTAGTTCTCTCTAAGCAGACACATACATTTAGTTGCCAAACTCTTCCACTCTTTAATCCCAGGGAAAAATGGCAGTATGTTGAAAAACCAGTGACACATGGTGGCTGGCTAGTTCTTTGCTCCCACACCACTCATCTCTAGTGCTTGACAGCCCTGTCTTTTCCTTGTTCTTATTTAGTATCTTGATGGAATTGCTGTGGAATCCACTGAGATTAAATTCCTGCTGCACCTAGGAGATGTGTGGCTTTCTGGAATGATAAAACCCGGTTCTGGATCTCTGAATACTCAGTAGAGAGCAGAATTAAGATCAACTGGCTCAAGCTAAAACTGAGTAATGTGCAACACAGGATGCCCCTACAAAATATCTTTATTATTCCCCTTTGAATGCATCTAGCATTTACCTGCTAGATTTCAGTTAAATGTGAATAATATCAGTTTCCTAGAGGGGAAAGAAAAGGAGACTTGGACCTGAGTGTTATTTCCAAATGTTGATTTGGGGAGGATAATGAAGAATGAATTGTCTTTTCCCCTTGGAATTTGGTTTAGTGTTTGGTTGGTTTTCCTTGTGGACTTTTTTCCCTTTTCTGTTTAATTTTTTTCATTTGTTTTTCTCTATTATCTGTAAGATGACAAACTCTTAAAACACTAAAGTGACATTCTGTAAGCCTACTGAACTCTGCACCTTCTTACTTACTGCCTTTGGGTGAGTGTTGTTGTCATCATCACTGTGATATCTGAACACCTTTTGTTGGTAATCTGGAATAATACTAAAGAAAAAGAGTTTTGCTCACAGTTCTCACTCAGAAGTGGAACCTCAAATGGAGAGTTTTGGGAATCCTTTCCTGAGTTTTATTTTGACACTGGTCAAGGATACAGAATGTGTTAAGTTAGTTGCCTGATTTCCCCCTGCTGTGTTCACCAAGCTGGGGGTGGGGTTTCAGTATGATGAGTTCATTAGAAATAGTTTAATTCAGCTAAGCTAAATTTAGCTTTACTACCTCTAAACTGTATCGAAATGAGTCTTGCAACATCACTCTTTGCATTAGTTTGTCTCACAAAATGTTGACTGTGTTATTGGATAGAATATGCAGATGCTCTTGATTTTTTTCTTTCCCTGTTTTTACACTTGTAGTGGGAAATGCATAAGCTTAATTTGAGATGGGTACTAGGAGCTAAGCAAGAAAAGGGCATAAAAGGCTCTGGAAGCTTAGACATGTCATCCTGGTTCTTACCTTTATAATACAGTCTGTTGTTGTGTGCTAGTGATGTCAAATATCATCTGACCATTCTTTGAACTCTCTGTTGCCATGTGCTATGGGCACATGTACATATTTCTGTCCATTTTTTAGCAGTACATGTGGGATGTATTCTTCTGTTGCTATTCCTTCTATCAATCCTGAATGGCAGCCAGCTCTACCAGCAGGAGAATTTTATGTCTGTGTCATACATTAGTATGGCGATGACTTAGAAGGCCACTCCTTAATTCCATCTAGCTAGGGTTTCTGCTTTGACTGTGTTACAGTGGGAAGGTGTTTTCTTTTCAGTCCACTCATTTCAAACTGTTTTAATTTCTTTCTTTAATTTCTTCTGTCAAACTGTATGGGACATGCAAAAGCCAGGAAGGCAAGATGTTCTTNCTTGCTGCAGCCCAGGACTTCATTGGCTGCCTGGGCTGCATGTGCACACTGCAACCTTTAGCAATATTTCTGTGCAATTACTGTAGAAAAATAAGAAAAAGGGTAATGGTTCTCAATGCTTGTTTTGTTACACTAGAAAATATGTGTGTATGTCAGATATGGGCTATAAATCAGAGCTCTTTTCATTAATTCTGTAGTTAAAGTTTTGTTCATATTTACATCTTGGAAAAATCTAGCTCTGGAGAGCAGCTGAGTAGGAGGATCTTCCTCTGTAGTCATCTGTGGCTGATAGCTTAGAAACAGTCTCATTTTCTGTCTGTGGAAACATACCATTCTACAGTAGATGGGATTTGCTGGATGTGCTCTCCTTGAAGAAAAGTACCATTTAGCAACATTTTCCACTGGCAAATCACCAGGGCAAAATATTTGTTATAGCTTTTGTGTATCTTTATGCTTCATCTGTGTGTTTTCATTTTAGGTCTTAGCATAAGAATTCTAACCTGCTTAAAGGGTAGGAGTAGCAGTGTAGTTAAAGTGATCTCAGATTTTGGGCACAGAAGTATGTTATTCCAGATCATTTATCAAGTATTTGAAGACTTAAGAACTGCAGTATCAATTTCAAACCCCCAAGCTTCGCTGTGCAGATCATTCAGATACCTGCTTCAAGATGAACTTGACAATAGATCCTTCCAGAACTCTTCCTGACTGGGAACATCAGCCAGAAATTTCAGCAGATTTCTGTCAGAGCTTTGTAGGTTTGAGAAAAGCTTTATGACAGCATAGGAGCTGTAATAAGGTTGTTTATAGAATGCTGGAGTATCTGAAAAAAATCCAGGCAATTAGATTCAGGAGTCTAAATTCTTCTGCAAGTTTACAGTAGGGGTGTGAGTGTGTAAGTGTCCAAGTCACTTTTTAAAATGTGAGAGAATTCTTGTTTGATGACATATGTGAACATTTTCTTTAGATATTTAAAAAATATAGAATGGTCTGGGTTGGAAGGGACCTCCAAAAGTCATCTAACCCAACTACCCCTGCATCAAACCTCCCCTGGAGTATCTCCAGGGATGGAGCCCCAACCACCTTGTTGGGCAACCTGTTCCAGTGTCCCACCACCCCCATAGTAAAGAACCTGTTCCTAAAGTGCAATCTAAATCTGTTCTTCTCTACTTTGAAGCCGTTGCCCTTGTCCTGTCACTGCAGGCCTTTGTAAACAGTCTCTCTCCATCCTTCATGCAGACCCCCTTTAGGTACTGGAAGGCTGCTGTTAGGTCTCCCTGGAGCCTGCTCTTCTCCAGACTGAGCAACGCCAGCTCCCTCAGCCTGTCTTTGTAGCAGAGGTGCTCCAACCCCCTGATGATTTTCATGGCCCACCTCTGGACCCGCTCCATCAGACAAGATACTGTCTGTTGAAAACAGGATGGAAAAAGCTTTCCTAGCGGACTAATTAAAAGTTTGTTCAGCTAACTATTCTTCTTCTGTAGTCTGAGGCTAAATGCTTCAGTGAAGATCAGATTGCTCTTAAAAAAATCTGTTTGTGTAATAATTCCACTCTGACTTGATTGTCACGTTGCATACACAATCATTTTATTTCATTTTTTAGGTGATACTTTCAAATTCATCACCCAAGTAGCTGTATGTGGAAAGTGTACAATCATTTAGCAATCTGGATGCAAGATAGGTCTGATCCTAAATGGCATATTCAGTCTCACCTCTAAAAAAGTCAAACTCATCTTGTAGCCCTAAAGCAGTTTATACTATTTTAGAGCATTACTCTGTACAGAACAAGTAGGAGTTGGAAGTCTTGATGCTATAAATTATATGCTTAGGTGCATTGTCTGACTTATCAAAACTCAGCAACTTGTGCTAAAGTACTGTAATATTCATTATAGCAGTAAAGAGTCAAAGTATTCAAACCATGGGCTCTGCTGTAGGATCCCAGATTCAGGCATTGTACTTCTATTGATACACATGCTCAGAAGAGATGAGCATATGTAAATGACTTGGGGTCTGCTCTCTGTCATGTGCAGCTTGTGTTATATGGACTTTTTCACTTCTCATTTTCCTTAATTTTTGTTGGATGAACCTTTGGCATTGTGAAGAGACAGTGTAAATCAAAAGGATACAGGCAGAACAAGGAAATGAGTTCTTATCTAAATTTTAAAAACAAGAACCAAATGATTTAAAAGTAACCACTCATCTCAGGTGAGTCTGCAAGAGTCTGCAGGTCATTAAAGTTGTTGCAAATGACACAAGTACAGATAAAGTTCAGTAGCTTCAATTTCAGTATCCTGCAAAGTCATAAAATTCAGCTTGGCTTCCTGACACTAAGTTACATGGATTAAGTACAGCTGATCCTAAAAGAGAAAAATTGGACACTTGGCAAACGTAGCAGATAGTTTGACACACTCTTGGAGCTGATAAGAATCATCATAAATTTAAATGTTACCTTGCCTTGCGTAACCCAAACTTAATAAATGGCTTTGAATTTTTCATGAATGACTGAGCACCCTGTTTTACTAATAAGACCAAGGTCTAGGGGTGGGGGAATTGGAGAGGAACAGGACTATGAAGGATGCAGTAAGGCTACTGATAGTGTCATATAATTTTACTAGTTGCATAACTGCTTTTAACTACTAAAGTCTCTCTGATTAAAATAACAATCGAGCTTGTAATTTTTCTGAGCAGCTGCTGCTACAGGGGGTCATTACCTTGGAGAGCTTTGAAATAATCGTACTCCTAATACATGAGTTATGTAGTCTCATGTTTTACAGCAATGCACAAAGTTTAAAGTCTATAGTAGAATGTTATTTGAAAGCTGTCAAACCATGTTAAAAAAGACTGCATCGTCAAAGGCCCTTGTGGCCAGGATTCAACATGTAGCCTTGTCTTACTCATTATAAAATGCATGTTTATAAAGTTCCACAGAGCATCCAATTCCCAATTCACTTATATCAGCAAGACTTAACTTGCTCATTAATCTAAATTCTTTTGCAACTTTAATCTACATGTTTAATTAATCATAAAATGAGGCGGTAAGTAATTTCAGCAATGTGTGGCTTGTTATCAGATGCATTTAATCACTCTTCTGTGAGCTCATTTGGAAACACCTGAAGATGTCGAGAGCAGTTTGAATAAGCATAAATTATTCTTTGTCAGTGTACTTCACTCAACTAATAAGACATTAATTTAAAAGGCACTGTTCGTCATTTTTAGATCTTCACCAATATTTTTAGCTTGGCAGTATAAATCTAATTGTACATACTGGATGATTCCCAACACAGTGCCCAACATTGAAAAAGGGTAAGAGTTTTATTCAATTCATTTTTCTTATTTACATGTAATTATATCATGTAATCGTAATTTTAATGAGGATTAACCATAGGTATCAAATCTGTTAACTATTCAAATGTTTTTGGAATAAGCTGCTAATTACTTAAAATGCTAAGCAATATTGGATGGTACAAAGAGTTAGATTCTGTTTCACAGATAATAGCTCTTGTCATATTTGGAACCTTTGTCACACAGTAACTTGTTACAGATATGCCAAAGTAGCTCAAGTGTAGGTAGGATTAGCCTTTGAAAATACTGAAACAAAGACTGCTATGTTGCTGGGCATGTAGCATGAATAGTTGCTCTTTCAGATTACAGGATTAGACTGAATGGAAAAATAATATTCCCATTTTTCCTAGTCACTTAGCTGTTATGTAGTCAGCGATGGCATTCTAAAAAAATAAGAGATGACCTCAGAGCATATAATTCAAAGGTACTGAGTAAGCCATATATCACTTCCTGTCCACAAAATGGGAATAAAAATCACATTTTATTGGCTGTCATCACCTGTCTCTTTACGCAGTGAGAGAGGATGACATTCTATAAGAATAATTATTTCAATGGAAACAAATTTATTTGCTTGCCATGGAACATCTCTGTTAATCTCACTTTTGAACAGTGAACCGCATTCACTTGTTGTCTGCCATGTTCCAGTACAGATCGAACAGGAAAGAAGAGGCTATCCCTTTTTTTTTTTTTTTTTGCCATGAAGTACAAATCACTTCCCCACATTTTCTGTGCTGTATTTAATGTCTGTGAATGAACTCTTGTTTTCTCTGACAGCACGGTGCTCTAATAAGAATAATATTGCCATAAGTGCCCTGCCTCTGCTACCATGTTAAAGTTGCCGCACCGTTTAAACTATAGCAATAAATTGTGGCACTTGATCCTTTTTCCCTGCTGTCTGTGTGTTCCTTTCTACTGCAATTTAGTTTTTATTTTTATTCAGCTGCCTTTTGCAGATGGAAGTGATTGTTTGTTTCTAGAGTGCTAGGAGTTTGACAACAGTAAACCTTCTGTGGCATCATATAGTACCTATCACCAGGCTGGAGAGTTTAACAATGTTTTATGAAACCACAAAAAAACTATGTTCAGATTACATTTAGGGCCTGACTAAAACACATACAAACAAGGAAATATGAGCTCCTTCTAGGCCTTCCTCCATGTAAACATTTATTCTGACTTATTTACTCTGTAGACAGTAATGAATCCTTCACATGTGTTACTTGGCCTGGTTTTGCCTGTAGAATGTCTTTTGGAACATCTGTGGTCCAGTTTCTAGATGAAAATAAAAAAGTCTCAGTTAAGTAAACTGAAAATTGACAAGTTTGAGTTTTCTTTGATTGCAACTGAGTTAGAGTGTTATCAATGCTGATCAGTAAATATTTCAGTGTGTGTGGATGGAGGATTGTGAGAAAACTTTGTCTGTAGTTTGGACAGCAGTAGTTTGAACCATTGTTATGTATGTTCCAGTAGTTAATTTTTGCTGTGGGTATCCCAAGATCATAGACTCCTTTCTTCCTTTATTCTTCCACCTCTCCTGCCCCCCTCTATGATGGAAAATCAGAGTTAAAATGTGCAGGTGTTGTGAGAGATTCTAGAACAAAAGGCACTATTAAAACCTTTGCTGTTTCTAGGTAGCTTCCACACGACTTGTGATGACTCTAAGCAAAAAGACATGTACTTCATCAGGCAGTAGATGAATTTGTGAAGTTTTTGCACTAATCACATTGGCCTTTGAAGGGAACATTCTAATCACTTGTTTATGTAGAAATTGCAGAGAGCTCATGCTAAATACATCCAATTTGCATAATATATTTTGGCCTTTTCTAATGGTTTGGATGTATCTGTTACCTGCTTCAAGCCAAAAATATTTATTGACTTTATGGACTTGCATGGAATGTCTGAAACGAAGGTTCTTCAGAAAGACACTGCTTTTAAATGTGAAAAAGGCTGCACATTTGTTTTATGAGTGAGAGTTCAGACTTGGACAAGAAAGAGTTACATACATTAAGTTCTAGAGTTGCCTGTTCCAAGTGCTAGAAATCTTGAGTGACCTGTCCTCCCTTGGGAAAGTAAAACCAAGCATAGGAATCTTCCATTTAGTCTCATTACATTTATGTCTTGAAAGTTTGCATTTCCAAATGTTTCTATATATCTGACATATATTTGCAAAAATGTACAATAGATGAGATGATCATGCCTTTATTACTCTAACAATCATAGCTCCTAGCAAAAATCCAAAGCCAAAAGTCCTCAGGTGTGTAACAGGTCCATGAAGTTTGGTTCCACAGTGTTCTGCAATAAAACTGAACTGCAAGGAGCAGAGACTTCCCTAGCATAGATACATGTATCATAGAATTGTGGAATCGTAAAGGTTGGACAAGACCTTTAAGATCATCAAGTCCAACCATAACCTTTCCTTCCCTGCATGTCTGTTCTGAAGACCTTACAGCCATTCATTGCAGTACTCCAGTTGTGATAGTTGCCATCACAGAAACATGTTGAGATGACTATGTCGTGGCTGTCCTGCTGCACAGTGGCTTCTAGTTCCTCCTGTTGCCCATGCTGCATGCATTGGTATAGATGCACTTGAGTTGGGCTATTGATTTCACCCTTGACATGGGCACTCCTCTGGGGAATGGCTTTCACCTGTGTGGTCACCATGCTGGGCTTTCTTCTGGGAGGGCACCAGTAGCAATGAGCTGAGCTCACCTCTGTGCCTGTTGCTGCCTTCTGTGAGGCCTCTTTCCAGGTGTGGTTGTTTGTGTCTCCTTTAGCTGTGCTGCCAGAGATGCTGGCTTTCATGACATCCGAGCAGACTGCTCACAAGCTGTCAGCCCTTAGCACAGGCCTGCAGTTTTCCTGGCTCAAAAAGCTCCTTCTTGGCCCTTTTTGCTGTGATTCCCTCTTCCAGTGTGAACTTACCTACACTGGTGCTGGTCTCCTTGGTGAGAGAGACTGCTGTCACTGTCAGCAGGCTGCTTACCAAGAAGCCCACAATCCAAACTGACTTCTTAGAAATGTAGACATAGCCCTATGTCCACTGCAGGTGAGTTCCCTGTCTAGATGTTAGTTCTCAGATGAAATAGTAGTGACATTGTGTAAATGAGACATGCTTACATCTCCATATTAGAGCACCTGATTCATTGTACTAATATAATCCAAGGCAAAGAACAAAAGTTCTCATAGAAGAGGGATAAAATTTCTCTCCTGTTATTTTAGCTCAAAAATATTCTTGCATTTAGTACAAATGCAAGTAGCTACATGGAAGAATCATGCCTAAAAGTCAAATTTCAGCAAACCAGTAACTGAAGTTGTTAAATTTTTCCTAGAAAGGGAGAAATAACTAATAGGTGCTATAGAAGAGATTGGAACTGGTTGAGTGGTCTCTTGCTTAGTAAGTGTATGGATAAATGTGCACTATGTTTAAGATGTTCATGTTGCAAAGGATCCACGTAAATTAGTAATGATGTAAGTACAGTGACAGTTGTGAATTACTTGGGATATGGCAAATAGAATCATAGAATCAGCCAGGTTGGAAGAGACCTCCAAGCTCACCCAGTCCAACCTAGCAGCCAACCCTATCCACGGCACTAAGTGCCCCATCCAGGCTTTTCTTGAACACCTCCAGGGATGGTGACTCCACCACCTCCCTGGGCAGCCCATTCCAATGCCAGTCACTCTCTCTGCCAAGAACTTCCTCCTAACATCTAACCTAGACCTCCCCTGGCACAGCTTGAGACTGTGTCCCCTTGTTCTGTTGCTGGTTGCCTGAGAGAAGAGACCAGCCCCACCTGGCTACAACCTCCTTTCAGGTAGTTGTAGACAACAATGAGGTCTGCCCTGAGCCTTCTCTTCTGCAGGCTGCACACCCCCAGCTCCCTCATCTTCTCCTCACAGGGCTGTGCTCCAGGCCCCTCACCAGCCTTGCTGCCCTTCTTTGGATACCGTCCAGCACCTCGACATCTCTCTTGAATTGAGGGGCCCAGAACTGGACACAGCACTCAAGGTATGGCCTGACTGGTGCTGAGTACAGGGGCAGAATAACCTCCCTTGTCCTGCTGGCCACACTTTTCCTGGTCCAGGCCAGGATGCCATTTGCTCTCCTGCCCACCTGGGCACACTGCTGGCTCATGTTCAGCCTACTATCAGCCACTACTGCCAGGTCCCTTTCTGCCTGGTTGCTCTCCAGCCACTCTGTCCCTAGCCTGTAGTGCTGCTTGGGGTTGTTGTGGCCACAGTGTAGAACCCTGCAATTAGCCTTGTTAAATCTCATCCCCCCCCCAAAAAAAAAAAAAGGTATTGCTTTTTGGCATAAAATTAGTTTAAAAGTTTTCTTTGTTTTTTCTTGGATCACAAAGTAGAGCTTGTGAGCATTAGATTCTGCTGGACACCTCACAAGAGGAGGAAAACACAACAGAGTATCAAAGGAAATAAAATACTTCTTGAAATTAAATGAGTGAATTCTTAGTACTATCGAACTATTCTTTACTGCATTTGGGTGACTGGAGAGCACAAAATGTACATATATGTAAAAAAAAGTAAAGCAATATATTCTATTTCATTATCTAGATATATAAGGGAACCTCCAATGATCTAGTTAATGCTCTGGGAATTCTGATACAGGCAACAGCTTTCTAACAAACATGTGACAAGCCACATGTTTCCTTCAGAGACTATGCCAAATGAAAGGGAATCATTGAGAATAGTCAGATTTTAAAATATTGGCTGTTTATCCTTAAGGGGTTGTGGCCACTTTGAAAAGAAGTAAGTCTGAAAAGTCCAGGAAAAATACCTCAGTGACTTTGGACCAGCACTTTGCAGTGCAGCAGTCTAAAGCTGACATACATCCTCTCCATAAATAAACTATGTATGAGACCCTTTGCTTGCTTTGGCAGGATGTGCTGGTTCACAGGCAGGTTAGTGTTGTGTAGGGACTTGATGTGATAAATAAACACCTGCCATTCTGCCAAAGTACAGTTTCATCCTATGCAAATGAAGGATGTGATAGAAATCTATGTATTATATATATTATTTTTAGACTTGCCTATGAAATATGGCAACAAAATAATAAGAAGCAAGCCCACCACAATCCCCAAAATACAGTAGAGAGTCATAAAACAGCGAGAGGAGGAGGGAAATCCATCATTAGAAAAATAAGCCCTGGACTTGTATTACAAGTTTCAGGAGGTCACTTTTATAACAACAATAAACTTGTATTTTTTTTGTGAAAACAGAGTGCTTTCTAAAGGAAAACAAAGCTTGATACTTCAGAACCTAATTTTTCACTTAAAACTCAACTTGACAGACTTTTCAACAAATCCATGCCAGTATATGTTTAAAAGGCTCTGAAAGAGAAGGTGGATGGTGTTTTAGAGCTCCCTAAGCAGCCTGCTGAGTAGTGGGACCCTAATACTTTATCCCAGTGATTTATCTGTTAATATTTTAGTTATGCTGTAGTAATTAACAAACTTTTGTTATTCAATATGATCTATCAAACACAAGGCAGACTTGGGGAGATGTAAAACATGTTGGTAAGTGTACTTAGTGTTCGTGGTTTGTTTTTTGTGCCTTGTGGATACCTGTGGTGTAGCCCAGGCACAGCAAGGAATTTCCTGAGGACAGGTTGACAGGGGTCTTGAGGGCTCTTTTGTACCTGGTGTTCTTCACCAGCTAGCTGAACACCTTGGCAATTTTCTGTGGTTATCTTTTTAAGGAACTGAGCAGTCTTAAAATTATCCTTACATCTCCATGGTATCAAAAGGGCACTTAGTAAAAAAATAAGGGAAGGCATAATCCTTAAAATCATTTTGATTCTAAGTTAACCAAATGTATCTATTGTAGCTGTGTTTTGAGGAGTTCTGAGGTAATAGAGATTCTGTTTTCTGTGACAGACTTTTTTTATTATGTCTTAATGAAAAGTGCCAAATGATGATGTGACTTATTTGAAGTGGAAATTGTGTTCTATCATGTCCTTCATATAGTTTTCATTTTATATGTAGGGGAAGCTGCTTGAATCCTTTCCACAGGGAAAAACTTAGACCAAAAGAGCTGAAAGCAATTGATAGGCCTACATATTCGAGAATCATTAAGGTTGGAAAAGACCCTCAAGATCATTGAGTCCAACCACCGTGACCACTAAACTGAAGCACACATCTACATGCTTCTTGAACATCTCCAGGAATGGTGACTTCACCACCTCTCTGGGCAACCTGTTCCAATGCCTGCTCCAATGCCTCACCATTCTCATTAAAAAAGATTTTTTTTCTAATGTCCAATCTAAACCTCCCCTGGCACAACTATATCCCTAGATACTTGTCCTATCACTAGATAACTTGGGAGAAGAGACCAATACCAGCCTCACTACAACCTCCTTATAGGCAGTTCTAGAGAGCAATAATCAGTAAGATCTTCCCTTTAGCCTTCTCTTTTCCAGACTAAACAACCTCAGAATTTGAATGAAATCTCTGCTATGGATCCATTTTCTGTTATTTTTTTTTTCTTCCCTATTTTCTAGTTGCTTGGATGTGTTTCTGAAAGCTGTAGCTTGATCAAGATTGTACTTTAACTTTTTGATTCAGAGGGTCATTAGAGTTGTTGGGAATTCTTGTTACATAGCACCTTATTTTCAAAGGTGGCTGAGATCCTCACTGATGCCCACTTGTCTTTAGACTTCAAGTTCCTTAATGTTCTCCAGAGCTGGTTAGGCAAGCAGCAGTGCTCTCTGCCATCAGGAAAGAGCTTTTCTTGTTCTAGATAGACTCATCAATGTGCCTGGTTGAGTTCTGCTGACATCTTCATAGCAAGCAATCTGGGTTTTTGAAAAACAGTAAAAATGCAGACTGCTCATTTCTGCTTGGATTTGAAACTATATCATAAAGCTGCGTAGAGATGGGTTTGTGTTGGACCAAAATAGAATTACTCATGTTCAAATATGTTCTAACTCATGTTCAAATATGTACTTACTGTTTTTAATAGGGCCCTGAGAGATGATCTGATGAGTATTTAGCAATGGATTCACAACATTACCATTCCATATGAATCACCAAAAGGGTTTCTGATTCATGTAATATTTTCTGCTTCCTATTCTCCTTCAGAGCCTTCTAGGTGCTGTGTTTGGAAAGTAACTCTTAGATAAAAATGAGGAGGAGAGTGAAGGTTAAACAGCTAGGACTGCTGAATATTTGCTCTAAAGTAATTGATACTCTGTGGTCTGCAGAACAGTTTAAAACTTGGTGAATTAAAAAAAAAAAAAAAATTCAAGTCCTAAATGCAAAAACTTAAAAATGAGTTTTTAATGATGGTAGCCTGAAATGAAGAAAAATAAAGCCCTAATTCACTTATCTGTAATTATTGTTCTCAATATTTTTCTTTTACTCTTCTGAAAATACTAAGAATGAAGAATTGCAAAGTGATTTCCCCAGAGGTGCATGATATTACTGAGCTGGGCATGATTGGATGCCTGTTGTTACAATTTTATTTGTATTACAATATGTGGAGCCTCCAAATAAAAGCAGAACTCCTTTGAACTGACGATATCTCTCCTGGTAAGTTTACCTTCTAAATGGACAATGCAGATGAAAAATAGAGCACAGAAAATATTTAATACTCATGCACTGATAGTAAAATTAGATAAAATTCATCTAGACTCATTGCTGCATTAAACCATTCTCTGTATTTATCATAAGCTGTGGGGCTTTAAAGGTTCAGATGTCTGTTCTTTGATCAAAACTCATTGAAGGAGGTTTGACTGTGTGAATATGTGCCAAAGATTAGTTGTGGTGTTTCCCTGAGTGATTGCTTGAAATTCCAGTGGTGAAAGTCCAGATCAATGTTTGAAAATCTCCAGCTTCAACAGGTTCATATCTCTTAAGGTTAGAGGTTCCATAGTAATTATTTAGTGTGCCTTGCATAATACAGGCAGAGAACTGCCCCTAAAATCCCCAGCTGTGGCTGGAGTAGAGGAGATATCCTTGTGGGATGCAGCCTGACCAGAAAAATTTACAGCGATAGCAGTTGTACCAGAATATTTTGTTAATTTGTTTTAATGTTTAATTTATCTCAATAAATTGTGGGCCATAATTCCAGTTGAAATTGGCTGAATCCAAATATACTGCCAAGGTTGTCTGTATGGTTAAAAAAAAATCCTGTTAGCATGTTTTCTTTTCTGTGTGCAAGCTGCTAGATTCTGAGCTCAAGTCTCTTTGTTGTTGTTGTTTGTTCAGTGAATTTGATGGAGTAAGTCTCTTGGCTGCCTCACTGCAGAATGTGTTTTCCATTATTTTAATTTTTCTCATGATTCTACATTAGCCTTTTATAGTTGTAAAGGGATTCTATGAAGTAGTACTTCTGGTGTCCCCAATTCATTTCTAGTGAAAACTTTCCCTCTTTATTGCACACTTGGCAAATGCTTCCCCTCTTACGAAGCTGATGCATTTCTTATGTAAGTGCTGCAACTTTCATACATGTCACTTATTAGCTGGAGATACTCACCCCCCACCCCACCCCGAGATGTGTTCCTGTGTGATCTGTTCTAGGGGATCCTGCTCTGGCAGAGGGATTGGACTAGATGATCTTTTGAGATCCCTTCCAACCCCTAACATTGTGAGCAAATTCAATAATACAAGTCAATAATTTTGGGTCCTGGTCATGTGTTGTTGGCTGTACTGCTGGTGGGTTGTTTGGGGTTTTTTGTTTGTTTCTTTTTCTTTGGATTTTTTTTTTTGTTTAGTTTTTTTGTGTGTGTGTGTGTTTTTGTTTGTGTGGTTTTTCTTCTTTGAAAATCATCTAAGTAACAAAAAATACTGATAGGGCCAAAGGAATGCAGGTAACTACGTAATACCTAGTACTGTGTAGTCCTAGCTGATTATTCATCATAGTACCTGGGCTGTTCTACACCTGGAGTCTTGTGTGCAGTTCTGGAGCCCCCAGCACAGGAAGGACATGGAAGTGTTGGAGCCGGTCCAGAGGAGGCCACGAAGATGCTCAGAGGGCTGCAGCAGCTCTCCGATGAGGGCAGTATGAGAGAGTTGGGGCTCTGCAGCCTGGAGAAGAGAAGGCTTCCAGGAGACCTTAGAGTAGCCTTCCAGTATCTGAAGGGGGCTACAGGAAGGCTGAGGAGGGACTATTGACAAGGTCTTGCAATGACAGGACAAGGGGAAATGGGTTTGAACTGGCAGAGGGGAGATTTAGACTGGGTGTTAGGAGGAAACTCTTTCCAGTGAGGGTGGTGAGACACTGGCACAGGTTGCCCAGGGAGGTTGTGGCTGCTTCCAGCTGGAGTGTTCAAGGCCAGGTTGGAGGAGGCCTTGAGTGACCTGTACTAGTGGGAGGTGTCCCTGCTTATGGCAGGGGGTTGGAACTAGATGATCCTTGAGGTTCCTTCCAACCTTACCATTCTATGATTAGAATGGTATGAAATAATTGTGGGCATTTGGAGTTAAATAGTTACGAAAGACTGTGAAACTAATATGCTTCCCAAACCAAAAAGTTTTCCAACAAGTAAAGAAAATTGTCAGAGAAACAACTAATTGATGTCTGCTCCTTTACAGCTGTGCAATGCAATGCATAACTAAAGGCTCCTGTTAAATTAATTAATGATTTCAATTATGAACTTTTCTCCAAAATGTTATGATTCGTATCAAGCTGATAATGCAGTGACCTGGGAGTGTGAAATCTGTGTTATGTAGAGAGTCGCCAGTTAATTGATTCACAAATTATTTAAAGTTTGTTGCACCCAAGGGAGTGCTCAGCTCCATGACAGCTATTTCTTAAAGTGTGCAAACTCTTTTCTTTTTAAGATTGTCTTGAGCTAATAAGCATGATGAAATGGTTGCAAGCTGGATATTTGCTGTTTGCAGTGCACCAGTTTGTGTGTTCAAATAATTGCTCTGGGTTTTTTTTTTTCCTGTATCACAACAGATGCCTGTATGAAAAAGACTCTTAACAGGTATCAACAGGAAAAGGTTTGTGTCTTGTCCGGAAATGAACTTTAGTCTCTTTCTATGCTAATTGTTTTTGCCATTTTTGAATGTTTCTGTTAACAGGTGATAAGGAAATTTATCAGATGCTTCTTGNTCCTGTGCTGGGGACTCCAGTACTCCAGATTGTTGAATAACTCTTCCTTCCCACCCAGTAAGGGAAATCTAGCAAACAGTTCTGAAAATGCTTCTGAGGTTTCAAATTAATTATATTTCACAAACTACTGTGGTAGGCAGCAGTTCTGCACTACAGATGAGTAGTAATTATGCCAACTTGCATTCTAGAATATAATGCTATCATATCTGTACTTCAGTGACTTTGCCAGGCCTTTGTATGTACAGAAAGTTGAACTTACTATAGATGCATGGAGACAGGAAGGGATGTTCAGTGTAATTCTGTCTGAATGTAACATCTTAGTGCATGAGTTTCACCACAATTAAAAATTGAAATGTACAAAGAATAATATTGAAGGAGGTATTAAAATAAGTTAAAGTACTGTTAATATTTTATAAACCTTTATTAATTTTTTATAAATGTTATTAAAGCACAGTTGGGTTGACTTCAGTGTTGTAGAAAATGACCACTTTCATAAACCCTTCTGTGAGTGTGAGCTCTTTACTGCAGGGGCAAAAGGACTTTGTATGGCTCCCTGGCTCTGATGGAGTTTGAGGCATGTTAGGAAATATATGTCCTACTCTGAAGTTTGTATGCTTGGAGTATTAGGAACCAGCAATATTGCATTGGTTTTTTTGGTACTATCAAAGATTTGTAATTGCGTGAAAGTAGGAAATTATTTTAGGTGCTCCCTCCCTGGAGGTGTTCAAGGCCAGGTTGGACGAGGCCTTGAGTAGCCTGTACTAGTGGGAGATGTTCCTGCCTATGGCAGGAGGTTGGAACTAGATGATCCTTGAGGTCCCTTCCAACCTTACCATTCTATGATTCTATGCAGACAGTTAAATACTGCATCAAATTAAATGGTGATAAGTGGCTATACCCATTGCTGTTCTCATTCTGCCTGCCCAAAGATTTGGTTCTCTCAATTACCACTCACTTTTTCCTGGGTTTGTGTTTTGTAAAAATCCTTGTGCCAACTCTCCTCTGCTACTTCGACAAAGCAATTAGAAATAAAAGTACATCTCCTGTTATGAAGTCACAAGTTGCTGCGATGCCACGAGAAGCTGCTTTGAGTGGGAGCAACTTTAATATCTGTATTGTAGGGGGAAAAAAAAAAAGACCATTTCAAATACTGAGTGACTGCTTCTGTTTCTTAAAATTAAGGAGCCTATAATCTCAGCACCATTAACAAGTGCTGTCATTCAGATACACAGTGTCTGGCTGATTTAAATAAAATGAAATGAAGATAGTTGTTTCTGGTCCCTTGGCTTCACTCATTGCCATAAACATATGCTCTGCGTCCCGCTTCTTTCCATCTTATTTATGACTTTAATTTGTTGTGTGGGCTGCGCTAGAAATTAAATTTAATACAATTCTCCAAGGGACCCTGTCATATAATAACATGGTAATTTCTGTGTATCCTTTTGAAAAATGAGGAAATTAATTCTTCCTGACATGTTCTAATTATTCCAGTGTGAACGGCAAATCCGTTTTTCCCAGCCCCTGAAGTGTTGTAGGCAAATGGCTGCTGTTCAAAGCTGAGGTGCTAATGCTGACCAGCAGTGCGTTTAATTTGAAACATGAGCAGACACCTTTCAACACACCTTTGTAATATTGGAGTACTTTACAGAAATTAATTCACTACTTATTTGGCAGCTTAGCCTGGGGGTTATAGTTTTTATTCATCGATACTATAGTCATGTTAGCACAATGTTTCCTGTTTCCTCTAGTGCTCTGTGTCTGCACTGCAAAATACAAACTCAGAAGGGAGCAGCGGTTAGCTTTCACCTGTGTATTTTTGAGGTGAGGCTGTGGGTACAATAGCACTAATGATTCTGTGTTATGGCATGCTTACAGTTTGGAGAGAGGTCCTACGAGGTCTTCAGCATTGAGTTAATTACATGCTGTGGTTGACACTTTCAACTGAAATTATAAGGAAGAAATTATTTGAACCAAATTCCTGTGAAAGCTCTACCATTCAGTTGCTGGCCTCTGTTGTGACAATCCGGTGTCTGCTTCCATTTCCTACTGTATTGTTGAGTTCTAACTAAATCCAAAATGCATTTACTGTAACTTTAAAATTCCATAATATGCTTGGCATAGGTAGCTTTTTTTGCCAAGAAGGGGGCAATGAATTATCAGTATAGGCACTGAAACTCACGCAAATGATTCTGGGCATTTATGGCTTTGGATATGTTGCCTTTGGCAATTTCTATTTTAGTATATTCATTTTTTGCAGGACTGCCAAGTGAAGTCCTTCAAGAGTCCCAGCTTTGTAATACACAGATGTTGTCTTTGTTAAGTGTTCTTTCAGATTCAGATGCATGGAAGTATAGAAGAGACTTTTAACTATTCCAAGAAACAGAATTTGACAGAAGGCATCAAGAAGAGGAGTCTGGAATAGTTAAGACTTCATTTACAGCTTTTCAGCCATAGATGTAAGGAAGAAAGGACAGTTTACAGAGATGGTGTTGAAGAACTGGAATAAAGAATTATCTAAAGAACATGCCAAATGCCTGTAGAGAGAAATGGGGAGAAGTTAGTGGAGGTGTCAGTTAAGGCATTAAGGAACTAAGGTCAATCAGTCTCAGCCAAGGGAAAAACTGAAATCTGAGTTTCTGCCAAAAGAGAGGAATGGATAGAAACAGTAGACCTATGAAAGGTGAATCTGTGGTTGCCTTGGATGGGATCAAGACCTGTGAGAGAAGAGTAACATCTAAGACTAGAGGAGATCAGATCAGGTTGAAGGTCATTATATATTTGAGTTGAGCAGTTGGAGTGGAAATGCCATTTGAGGGGATCTTAAGACTATTAGAAGAGAGACCAAAGGTAGAGTTATTGAGGAACCTAGTAAATATAAAGATGATTAACCTAATTGGTTTTCAACTCAGAGGAAACATACAGGAACAAGGAAGGATTATTTTATGATGTGGATGCCAAATGCTAAAGTAAAAAATTAATCATCTTTTCACACACAGGATTAATTTTTGCTACCAAGACAAGGAGTTAATGTTAGAGCAATGATTAGAATTACTGGACTACACCTGTAGTATGAGTCTTTATATAATGTCCTTTCTGTAATAAATACTTAACTGAAGGATGTTCTTCTCACTCTAACTAGTTATTTACACTGAAATCTCTAAATGTAGGAAGAAATATTATGTATGACTTCTATAAAGAGAGGCTTTAAGGTGTTACCTTCAGACACCTTAACATAAGAGGTTTGAATTTCTTAAGGAGATCCTACTAGTGATACATTGTCATGAATACTCTGTGAATTCTTGCTCAACACACTTCAAGGAGATTTGAAATGCAATCTAAATAGTTTGACTGCTGGATCTAGTTTTAATTTGAAAAGGTAAATTTTGGCATTAGGATTTTCCCTATAAAGGCTAACTTCTCCCTGTGGATCTGTGTGATGGAAGAAGAAATTACTTCCAAAAGGCTGGCAATCTTGTGAATAACTCCAGTGATAAAATATGTAAGATGGTGGTCTGAGTATATGAATGGCAAAATGGAAGGAGGGTACAACTCCATCTGAAAAAGGATGAGCACATAAAACTTTGGACCTTGTTTCTGGGCACTCAGGACTCAGTCAAGTATGTGACCCGCAGAGATGTATTTTGTTACATAAAGATCAGGTAAGGGGCAGAGAACATAAAGCAACATATAACCAGTTACTAATTCAGTGGAGCTGGTGTGTTTGTAGCAACCAGGTGTAGTGTGAGGGGTGTTGGTTTAGTCCTCAGGAATGTTATTGCTGCATCCTTTTTGTATACCAAAAGGAGCTTCAGCATGAAGGTAACTTCTTTTTCCCAGAACTGGAAAGATCTCATGGATATACAGGGATCTTACAATACCACCTAGGGCTCTTATTTCCACAGCCTGCCTGAGTGTAGCTATTGCAAGCACAGCACTGAAAGCCGTGGACAGCTGTCTGAAGTCTTATCAAATCTATTGCTGTCTAAAAGGCTGCTTCAGATTCATTCGTACACCAGGATTAGCCATATTACTCTTCATTTGGTGTGCTCTGCTGAGTCATTCTCATTCTCTGCATCTTCAACAAAACTTTCAAGGCTTTGTACACTAATAGTTCTGCAATGGTATGTTTACTGGAGTCTAGAGTGTGGCAGGAGGAATTAAAAAGATTATTTTTTCTTCTTCCATGTTATTGGCAGCAGTAATATTCACAGCACTCTGCACAGAACTTCAGAAGAAAAAGCATTGCCATTCAGATAGTGTTTAGTGCCTTGGCTGCTCTGCATTAATTTTGGTCACAGTGTCATAGTGTTTCTCAATCTCATTTGTTTGATAGTTACCTCAAGATGAAGATCAGAGGATAATTCAGGTTGAAATGGACTTCAAGGGGTCTCTAGCCCAACCTTTTACTCCCAGCGGAGTCAGTTGTGAGGTCTGACCAGGTTAGTGCAGGGTTTATCCAGGTTGATCCTGACAAACCTCCAAGGATAGAGAGAACACAACCTCCCTGGGCAGTATGTCACACTGCTCCTCTCCTAATGGTGAAAGTTTTCCCTTATGTCCACTTGAAGCTTTCTTTTTTTCAACTTTGCTCTTTACAGCAAAACCTGGAAGAGCTACAAAACTGATTCTCCAGGTGGTAACGTATGATTTAATTAGAAGTGGAACCTATCATCCTGAAAGTCTCAGGTTTGAGTCCAGCCAAAAAAATAATAGCCTTAAATTGTTGTAGTTTGGCAGTTAGTGTCTCTGTGTTATATTCATTGATCGTTCAAATCCAAGAAGGTGTTCACAAAACTAGACCCATCATTACTGGCACTACTTGATAGCCTTTGGCAGCTTCAGGAGTCATATCAGGCTTGGGTACTTGAAATGGTACTTAATTTATCTGCCTGCTCTTGACATTTGCTCATTTCAGGTCAGGGTTGAAGAAGGTTGGTAGGGCGATTTGAGGAGGCCTGTATGGTCTGTGGATCCTTTTAAATTTCTGAGGCTGTCCACCTGGTGTGAGCAATAAACTTACTTGTGGGCAGATAACAGAAGAGAAAGCAAGGCTACCAAATCTGTGTCAAAAGCTCTCTAGTTCATCAGAAGAAGGAAGCAGTGTAGGAAATGGAGGAGGCAAGGTCTCAGTAATTGTTTTTTTCTGGGCTAGAAATGCAGTAACTTCTCTAGCAGATGAATGAAGAGGTGTTGTCACTTTTCCCCTCTAATTATTTTGAGTTCATTGTAGATATTTCCTGTGGAAAACCTTTTTTCTGTTTATCCAAGAGACACCACTGACTGAATAATCAATAAGCCTTTTTCTTCTTCATCTATTCAAGCATAAGACGGAAATTATTGAATGAAAGAAGAGGGGATGACCATCAGAAGTGTTTTAGGACTATTGACTGCCTTTCTCTACTAGATGCTTGAGGGGAAAAAATGTGCAGAGGTCTACTGATATTCTCTTAGTACTCTCTTTAATACTTAGAGGATGTAGGTTTATAAGTATGCTTTGTATGCATTGTAGAACTGAGACACACAAAACTTGATTGAAACTGATACGTTCTGAGAGAAGTGTATACACTCATCCTTTGCTTTTCTCTTTCTCATTCTTAAATTATCTTTCTCCTCCTTTATTCTACCATAGTCTATATTCCTTCTCTCTTTTTAATTGATTTAGCTCATCTCTCAAATGGGTCTAAAACATGTAAAGCAAGAGATTTACATACAAAATTAGATAAAAAAAATTGAAAGGACCCTTTCAAACATTTCGTGCAGAAACCTATATTTGTGATTAGTTTAAAAAAAATATTTATCTTACAAATTGTAACACTCTTATAAAGATTCTAAATCTGCTTTTACTCCTGAATCCATTTTTAGATATAATTGGCAGAGACTGAAAGTTGTGAAACTGAAATATAGACCAAATTAAATAGAAAAGTATTTGGCTTCTCAGACAGCATTAAGAAAGATTTTTAAGCAGATACCATTTTTCCTATCTTCAGTCATTGTGGCTGTGGTTTTTAAAGAGTTATTATTTGAAATATTGTATCATTTTATTCCATGAAAAAATATTCATCTTTTGCACATTTTCAGTGTAGAAGTGTCTTATAGAAAAAGTTACCAACAATCAGATAGAAGTAGAAACACTGTTTCCTATGTGGCAAGCTGCTCTTTCTCCTGCAGCAAGACCCAGAAGTGAATACTTTTGTGTATTCCTCTTACTAATGGCTGTCTCCATTGTGAGAGTTCCAGTTCTCTGATTTTCCTGGCCCCTCTGATGGTCTTTCTAATACTTAATTTAAAAAGCTTCTTCTGCAGTTGCTGAGACTTTGTATCACAGTACCTGACTGGCTACCCAAGTGCCTTTTCTCACCACGTAGGTGTGATGCCCCTAACTTACCTGTTGCTAAATGTGTCTTGCTTTTGCATTATTCCCTTTTGGTCACTGAGATGTACTTTTCCCTTCTTCTGCATGGACATGACCCTTTCCTCGGGTCTGTATCACTATGCTATTTTACTGTTCTGAATTATTTTAGCAAAGAATTCTAGTTTGGATTTGTGCCTCAGGCAACCTCCACCTTGCTCATGACTGAACATGCTGAAGACATTTTCAGAATCTCTGAACTTGTCCAGTAAAAGTATGAGCTGTAGAACACGTTGCTTTTGGATCGTATTTATTTGCTGGGTGGATAGTGCAGAAATGATTCCACATTTTGCATTGGTGGATTGAAAAACAGGATTCCTCTGCAAATAACTGAGTATTCTCATGGAGTTAATTTACTTATTGTGGCAAGAATTGCAAAGTGGTCAGAATGGATGTAAGAGCAATAGAAAAGGGTCAATAATATTATAGCAAAGCCCCATATATGTTAATCTTCCACGTACCTTGTTCTTAGAGAATAACTGATTTCTCCATTTCTGACAGAACTTTATCTTCCTGAAATAATTTTAATGGGTACCAAAATGATCCTAACAAAAATGATTGTCAGAATACATTGGAATAATGTTTGTGGTTATTAGTGTTTAGTATTAATGATAAAAAGAAATTTATTTAGAAATGGTTAGAATAGCAAGAGAAATTCAGGAACGTTCGGCTTGGTCCTCAACTAAGCTGGGACTGGAAAAGTGTTTGACTGGGGCTAAGGGAAGGCTTTGCAATGTGACTTTCTTGGCATCTGCCTGCCTAAGTCTACTGTTGAGGAACATACCCAAAGGGAATGGGAAACCCAGGGAGGAAAGCTGCCCGTGGCTCTACTTTCCTTCAAACTGCTTCAGCCTGAGTGCCCTTTCTGCCTGTTGGTTATTGTACAGGAGAGAAGTGGTGCCGATCCCATGTGAGTTAGAGCCTGAAATCACATTTTAAATCAATAATCTGCAGGAAATTGGATGCTCTTTAAAATCCCACTGAGAAATAGATAGCAATACTTTTGATAAACATTACGAACTTGTGGCCACTTCACATTGGTACATGCATACCTGAGTATGTGCCTCAAACCAGTTGTGACCCCTTTGGAAATGTCTTAGTTATAACAGGGTTATGGTAAAACAAGTTGCTCAAACAGACAAATAGTAATACATAGTGTAACTTCTCATGGTGTAACTGCTTACACAGATACGGGAGCAGAACTAATCATCAGGTACATAATGAAATAGTAACTCTAGAGAGTGTATGTGACACTGTTACAGTATTTGTTTAGCTGTGGAGAGGTCTGTATTGAAATTGGCAGAAATTGTGCTGAAATATTTCAAATAAGTAACCTAGTCAAGAGCAATAAGCTAAAAGCAAGTAGGAGGACTATAAAATAGCATGATTGTTTGGTTAACATAGTTTTTACTGTAAACAGAGATTCAAGTCAGCATGACTTTAATGCTGACCCTCCCAGTACATTAAAAAAAAAAAACAAAACCAACAACCCTTGAATCTAACAGCATGTTAGCAGCTAATTCATGCATTATTTTAGTATCATTCATAAATTACTTCTGAATCCTTTGACTTAAGAAAAAGAAAATCCCACAAATCCTACTTTTGGTCAAAGCATAAGACCATGATTAACTCGGCATGTGCTTTTGAATTAAGAACACAGTGTTCTGAGCTTTCTTAAAAAGCTTTTAAAAATGTTGGGGGAATACTTTGATAGAGCCTTATTGACTGAGTGGAGTTTTAAGATTTGTCACATATGCAGTGATGTTAATTAAATATTGTTATTCCTTTCTGTCAATCAAGTAAGGTTAAGCTTTTTTTCTGTCTTGAACAAAAAGGGAAGTGAAACAGGTGAAAATATATAAAGCAGCTGTGAGGAAGACAGGAGGAATAGCATAGCAGGAATTTAATTAGCCTTAATTTATAGGGGATGCAGGAGGTTTAGGTGGTAATTCCAAAGCATTGCATTTTGGGTTTTTTTTTCACTTCTAATACCATTTAAGGGTGGTGGTTTTTTTGGACTCTTTGGCAATATATCATTTACCTAATGAATGTAGAAAATAAACGTAGTGGCAGAAGGCCAGTTTCTGATATGTGCATATGGTTTATGTAAAGTCATCTTTGCAAACTGCTGTTTAATATGGCTGTCGCTGAAGCCTTCTTTTTATTAAACCAAAGTGTCATTAATCAGAATCCCATTTAATGCTGCCTCAGCTCTTTTGGGTGCTGTGGATCTATTTTGAAGACAAAATGAGTTACTCTTTGTATTAGGTATTCAAGTATTCTTGATAATGTTTCCCCAAACCATGAATTTTAAAATGATGCATGTTTATATCCTTTTATTTCTTCTATTAACATGCATGAAACTGTGGGTGTGTTGTGTGTGCAAGACATCTTCAAGACAAGGTTTTCTAGAGCCTTGCTCTTTGGAAGAAATGAAAATTAGAGTATATGACTTGAAATGCTGGTACTTAAAATCCACCACCAAACCTCATATGGTCTCCTATAGAGCTAGTGCTACTGACAACTCTAAGGGCAAGCCCAAGACCCAGCTATGGCTCTATATAATAGTATCTAAGCTATACTGTTTTGTGGATGTGTTAGGCTTGGACAGTGTATTATTGCTTTAGAGATCCGTTAATACTGTTGGTATTAAAACCTTCAAAGGAGTGAAAAGCACCCAGGAAGAAATGCAGAGCTTGTTTTACAGTTTCTTCTTCTTTTCTGCTTGGTGGGGGAGGAACTTTTGTGTGAAGGGACTTGAATTCATGTGGGGGATTCTGCTTCTGAATTTTCCATTCCCGGGCTCTTCATGGTTTATTGTAGAATCATAGAATGGTAAGGTTGGAAGGGACCCCAAGGATCATGTAGTTCCAGCCTCCTGCCATAGACAGGGACACCTCCCACTAGTACAGGTCACTCAAGGTCTCCTCCAACCTGGCCTTGAACACCTCCAGGGAGGGAGCAGCCACAACCTCCCTGGGCAACCTGTGCCAGTGTCTCACCACCCTCACTGTAAAGAACTTCCTCCTAACATCCAGTCTAAATCTCCCCTCTGCCAGTTTAAACCCATTGCCCCTTGTTCTGTCATTACAAGACCTTGTCAATAGTCCCTCCCCAGCCTTCCTGCAGGCCTCCTTCAGATACTGGAAGGCTACTCTAAGGTCTCCTCGAAGCCTTCTCTTTAAGGAGAGTTATTGCGAGTCATTAGAAACCTATTTAAAAACCCAAATATACATTATCCCAATTTTAATATTACATGATTTAAAGCAACTTAATCTGCATTGGAAATGTCATATTTTAAGTACATATCTTTGTATATCATTTAGGCTTTTTTCCCAGTACAGTATTGAGATTTTCTTTCAGATTTTTTCCATTTTAGAAATTAGATTTTAGATATTAGAAACTTGACCGATCAAGTACTTGAGCAAGCTGAGCTGCTGTGAGCTGGAAGCAGTAGCTGATGAGCTCCAGAGGTCTCTGCCAACATATGTAATTCTGTGAGTTTTCACCACTTTGACCAAACTTCATGGACTGAACAGCTGAGTGTAAGGCAACAGCTGTCTGTCTGTTGAATTAAAGAGCCAGGCTTTTAAAGTGAAGACTTTTCATGGACTGGGTAGAAAAGGACATGTGTACTGAGTACATTTTACTTTGAATGTGGAAACAAAATCTATTGCTTGTGATCAGCTTTTTGTTTATAGTAAGCTTCACTTTCTGGATCACGAACACTCAAACAGATACGATCATGAAGTATTATAGATTATTTATTTTATTAAGTAAAAATAACCAAAATATTACTGTTCATGGGCATTTTAAGGGCTATGAATTTTGGAACTAGGATTGCTGCATATCCCTTTTGAATTAGGAAATAATAGTGTTAAGTGCAGCCCCTTAGTACTTAAATAATCTGGGAGAGCAGAATGCTACTTAAACCTGAAGCAGCTTTGTTTAATAGTACAAGATATTACCAATTAATAATTAATCGATTTGCCTTGCATTAGCTATTAGTTTTGATACTGACTGGTAAGTAATATATTATGCATCTTTGACAAAGTCTGTTACACTTTGATCTGCAAATATTTTATTAGCAGAGGCTATAAACCACAATGGATGGCTCAGTTGTGGGTGGTTTTCTCATGCTTATTTTGATGATATAGCAGTATCTTGGGATGACATACTGTAGTGAGTGAGGATAAATATGTGTTGCCAAGGTCTAAACAGAAGCAATATGGAAGTAATTCAGCAGTCAGTTTCACTCAAAGTTGGAAGTCTGTGCTGTATTAGAGGTATGCATAGAAGCTGTGTTAATTGCTAGCTTGTTTTCCATATGGTTCTGTTTTAATGGAGCACATTTGTTGCAGATGGTTGGAAAGAGGGTTGGACAGTGTCTAAACTGGCTATGACTAATTCATACAGTGATGATACTGTACTTGAACGTTTAACAGTTGTCTTTGCAAACTTTCATTCACAGTTCCCTTGCCCTTTGAAATGTGGTCCAGGATAACTGAAAAGTATTCTTCATTTAAACTTGGCCTTAGAAAAGAGCAAGAGAATGGGATATGTAGTCATCTTTTCCTTGATCCAAATTCAAACCAATGCCCCAAATTGATTTCTTCAGATGGGTTGTCTCTGTCATCATTATGGTCTGCTGTGTGTATTTAGCTGAGGTAATGGACTCTAAGAAGAGCCTCTTGAAGAACTGAAGTGACCTTAACAAATGCTAACCGGCTTTGTTCACACCGCAGTGCTTTCACCTCTTTGTTGGTTGGAAAGTGACTGTTGCCATTCTGGATACTATTAGCCATTTCATGTTTGAGAACTGTAATATTGCTAACTGAAACTCAAGGACACTAAATAGTTGCATTATGTTGAGGTGAAACTGCAGGTACAAATGCAGCAAGGTGTTCATTGCAGATGAATTCAGTGATGACAAAGCCTGGTGCTTTGACAGATCAGCTGTTAATTCATCCGAAATCCATGGAGGAAATGAAAATACAGAAGTTGTCCGGTACTGATGGTGTCGATTCTAACAATAGTTTATCTAGGCCTCTTGTGACAAAGCTTTTATGACTCACTCTCTTTTTTTCCAGAGACCACAGTGAATGTCAGAGTCAAACTCTGGGTGATGGCTCTTAGTAAAGAAAAAAAGAGCGCTACGGTTCAGTGGGTTTCTCTGCCGTTTTTACTGTTGTTTTCTCACTTTGTCACTAAAATATTCTCTTTGTTATCTGAATGGGACATCTGCTGACTGGCCTAGCTCTCTTTACCTGATTGTGTGAAAAGTCTTGGTTAAATCTGTTAGGCCTTGGAGGCCCAGTAACCTGCTAAGTGCTATGGAGCCTGAAAGACATTATGTCCTTGGACTAACTTGTCTCTTCTGCTTACAGCTGTATGATACAGACAAACAAACTTACATATAAAAGACTAGGGTGAAAGTAATTTTAGCACACATGTGGACATGTTAATGGGTAGCTACATTTTTCTTACACTGAAGTATATAAAAATCTGTATGGAATAAGGTGTATTCTATAGAAGAGCAGAAAAATAAAGCAGGACAACTTTTAAAAGAAAGCTTTTCTGACAAAACCTGCTCAAAAGGAATCGATAATTTGTATGAAGTAGGAAATCCACTTCCTATGGCTAACACAGACT
Organism: Ramphastos sulfuratus; assembly: GCA_013399055.1. Taxonomy (NCBI): domain Eukaryota; kingdom Metazoa; phylum Chordata; class Aves; order Piciformes; family Ramphastidae; genus Ramphastos; species Ramphastos sulfuratus. Next base: position 21,721 of record WBNM01035947.1, on the reverse strand, counting down.
AATGCAGACCATTTGGCAGTTAGCACCAAGATGTCTAAACTGCAGCTTTGATGCAGTAATGCTGCAAGCTGAAGATGTAGCTAATTTATAATTTTTCTCAAAGCGTTCCTCCGCTCTGCGCTGCTCTTTGGCATGGCGATTTGTCTGCGCTAACCAAACTCGGGTTTGAAACACGTTTACGTTTGATTGGGGTTTTTAGATTTTGATAGCTGCTAGTTCTTCTCTACAGAAGTAACCTTTTAAAATGTCAGTTTTAATGTACAGATTTTATGAGAATAAAAAGACTTTTAAAAATACTAATTTTAGACTCCTCTGCTGAACATGTAGTCAGCTGCTGTTGTCTCAGGCTGAGTCTTGGAAAATTGAGTCAGTGCGCACTGTAATAAAACGTGTGCTCTGGACTTCATGTGGAGAGAAAAAATAGTTTCCTTTTAAATTTTTTCTGTAATTTTCACACTACTGCCAAAGTAGTCTTCTGTCCTTTTACGTGTTGATGTTTACCCTTCTTCCTTCCTTCCTTCTTTCCATCTGTCCTTTTGTCTGTGGCTAACATGCACTGGATTTCCTGCAAGAAAGATTTCTTCTCCTTGTAGGCTGAAGTCCTCCCTAAGAGGAGTAATGTCAGGTACCTGAGATTTTGTCTTGTACTCTGTAACAGACCAACGTTTGTAAAACGTTGTTTAAAGTTTTTCCCTCTGAAGATGACACTATTAAGTTGCTGATAAAAGATCTGATAATTTTCTGTAATCTTAATTGCTGAAGCTTTTCCTGTAATTTGTCATATTGTGTAGGTTGCAGTGTCATCTACTCAATTACAGAGGTGACACTGAAATTCAAAAGGAGTGGAGGCTTAAGCTTTTTTTTCCCCTTCCCAATGTCCCTTATTCTAAATCAGAAAAGCAGCCCTTGTTTTGGCTTCAGGGAGCTGTATATTCAAGCTCACAGCTGGAGGTATGGTGCTGCAGTGATGGTCACCAGTGATGGGAAGGGAGAGTTTAATGAATTAAAAAAAAAAGCCAACAAAAACACCACCACATAAAACCGCCTCGGGATTAAAGGCGAGCGCTTCATTCTTTTCTCTCTCAGAGCTCCTGTATAAATTGTGCACAGAGATGAAAGAATTACAAAGGGGACTGTGTTCAGATTTTAAATCTCAATGAGGTGTATTTGGTTGTGATATTGCCTCGTATGGAAGTAGTGAGATTATCATCTCGCAGTTACGTTTCCTAAAATTGTGCCTTTTTGGTCATGATTCTTTTCGAAGAAGTAGCAGAGCTAAGCCTTTTCATTTAATTGTAGTAAAATGTTGCCCTAAAGTGGAATTTAAAATTATTTTTTTTTACTAGTTCATATAGAAAAACATATAAACGTAATAATATTTTAACTATGGTTTGTATAGATCTCTCCCATTTTAAACACTATGCAAATCTTTGATACTGCAGGGCAAACAACTGTGAGGCTATAATGTGCAGTGTAGCAAGCACACCCCATAAATTTGATAATCATATTTGTGAATTCTTCATATTTCATACAGAGAATCAAGAAGACTACAAACAGAGGGGAAAAGGGCACACAATGGATTTTAAAATATCAATAGGTAAAAGAAATAAGATTACCTTGATCTTCTGCACTTGCTTGTGCTAAAAGTGTCATGCCAAATGCTGATGGGATACTGTCAGTTGTAGTGGAATGTGAGAGTAGTGTGGAATCAAAATTCCTTTCAGATCTACTCCATTATTTTTGAAGTCCCATTATTTCCCCATGTGTTGTGGCTGATGAAATGAGGAAAGGACCCTTTTAATGGGGACATGAGGAGACCTTGCTGCTTAGCTTATACATTTTATCCAGCTGGACTGATGTGCCACTGTTTAGAGAAACATGGGTGGGAGACTATTTTAAAAGAAAATGAAAAAAACATTTGTTTAACTGCATGGCAACACAAATATTTTACCAAGTGAGGGCTGACTATGCATTTAATTATGACAAAAGGTGAAGCCATGAGGGGGGAAAAAACTAAAGCAAAACACTACCTCTCTGTCTTCTAAGATAACTCTATGTATAATTATCTTACAACTCTGCATAAACTTATGTTTAACTCCTTTATTTCTCACATGCCTTTTCTAATCTGAACTAATCTGGCAGAAGGAAGTACTTGCCAGTGTTTCCCATCAAATGCATATGCATATGCTAGGCAGACAGTCTTGAGTTCCTTCTCCCAAGCTTTTGCTGTTCTTGTGCTGCTTCCTCCTCTTGCTGAGGCATCTGTTCCCCGAGACCACTCACCTTCATCACCTGATCTGCCCTGGACTTTGTGGTCTCCTCTTCCAGGTACCAGAGCAGAGCCATAGCTATGTATAACCCATTTGCTCAATGCAGGCATGAATTGATTACAAAAATTTAGAAAATTAAGTGGCTCAAATTATTTGTGTTACTTTGCTTACTGAACTACTTCAGTTTCCATCAGTGTGACAGTTTCCATCTGTCATCAATGGAAATTTTGTAAAGATTTACAGATACCCCAGAATATTAATATATATTAAAATTGGCACCTTTTCAAAATCTATTACCCTAAGCTCTTTGAGAATGAACTATAAATGAGTCTCTACACTGCAGTTAAATGTATCCTCTTATATATTTTAATTCCTCTCTTTAGAAATGAAAGATTTAAAATCTTGATAATTGTATGGGCAGGAGGAATGAGTGCCCAAAGATTTGATGGTGCATATCATTAAACTCCAACAGGTAAACCTTTGGAGGCACATTTAATGTGTGAAAAACTGATATATGGCATTTTAAGAAGTGTAGTGAAAGTGTATGCTTGCAGCACCTTTCAGGTCTGAAACACTGTGTGGCATAGCTCCAGAAAGATTTGTCAGCTTGAAAGCTGTTGCAGCTGGAGCTGGATTTCAGTCTGAACCTAGGAAATATATGTGCAGGATATAGCATGTAAACACAGTGCACTCACTGTCCTGGCTTGATTAATTTGTCTGTTCTGATCCACTTTATAATCAAGCAATGCAGTAGTATGACTGGCTGATTGGGTGTTGAAAGCTCCAACAGTAGAGAGAGAGAAAAAACTCAAACCGACCAAAACCCCCAAATGTTTATGTTCATTTGTTTGATTTGATTTGGTTTGGTTTTCAAGTGATACCTGTTTCAGACTACTTAGACATTGTTTCTCTTATTCCCTCTTATCAGCAGATCTCAAACCAGTTTAGAAAGGTGATTTATAAAGGTTTTGTTTTTCCTGTTTTATACATGGGTAAGCCAAGGCATGAAGGTAATTAGCATGCCAGGTACTGAGTTAAAAATACGCCTTACTCTCCTGCGTGCTCCTTTGTTAGGTGATACTGATTGGGAAATTTTGACTAGTGGGAAGACTGTAAGTTAAATGCTGGAAGGTGCCTGGTGGATTATTTTTTGAGGAAGATCACCACATGGCTGTACTTGATGAATGTAAGTGTATATACATGAGGTCTTTCTTTCTGTGAGCTATTTTGTGTTGGGTTCTCCAGCAAACTGAAATCCCTTAACAATGACATTTGGTCCAGTTTCCCTTGAAACCTAGCTGGGACTCCTGAAGTGAGATGCCAGCCAAATCTGCATTGGAAGAATTGTCTTTTCCCTTAATTGGAGTGAAGTTTTTACATAATTGTGCAGGCTACTTTTGCATGCTAGAATGCAAAAATGTTTTAAAAAATGATCCTGGAGTGTATTATCTGCACTTGAAAGTATAAAGACAGATTTTCTATTACATATAATATAAAATAGTTTATCAACTTAATTTCTGACAATCACTATAAAATCAGTGATGGATTGCATAGGTCAGTATTCTCCTGCAGAAGACAGTTTGGAATATAATAGCTCTATCACTTACTGAAATCCAGTGATAACAGCCAGGAGAGTGGAGTTGACTGCTCATGTGCTTGCTTTTCCCCCCTATCATTTATCTACTTGATCTTAAGGACTAAAAAAAAAATAGGAGATGTGAAAATGCAAATATTCCAGTTGTAAAGACAGCTTAAGATGCTGGGTTAAAAGTTCCACGGTATGCCCATAGGGGCAAGAGTTTCAAAATCCAAAAACTTATAAGGGATTTGAACTCTGTTTTGTATGTTATATCACAAGTCAGATGGGAGTGAAGTTTTGCAATGAGATGGGTTATCTAGGATTGCAAGAAGAATTAAACACTATAAGAATTTCTAGTGATGAACATGGTATGCTGAGAAATGACTTAATTCAAATATCTTAGTTGCTTGATCCTGTACTTTGGAAGGCCAAAAATGAGTTACTTTGCATGGCCCAAATGCACTCTTTTAGAAAGCCAAAGGGCAGACAGCTCTACTTTATCTCATCTGACAGACATACAAAGCTATGCATGCCAGCATAGACTGGCTAGGTGGAACAGGATGCAAAGAACCTGTAGAGAAGGATACATGGAATTGAGAAAGATTGTGTACAGTTGGACAAACCCAAAGAGTTGTTACTAGTGCACAGGGATAAGAACTGTTCTTGTTTCACAGTATATGAAGACAGAAGTTGCTGTGCTATATAATCAGTGCCAGTGGTTTGAGACACAAACTGATAGAACAGGACTGAGTGGCACTCTATGGTTATATGGGTTCCATTATGTGTGTATAGTTCCATATATACAGTGCTGCATTAAACAAGTTTGGCTTTACATATATGTGTATATGTATATGTGTGTGTGTGTGTATATATATATCTCACACACTAATTTATGGGGCTGCTTGAGTGAAAAAGCATAGAAGGACCTGACATCTCTTTATGTCTTTGGATCAAATCTGCTTACATTATTATGGGTGGAATCTTGATGACTCGATGATTTTTTTTTTTCTTAGAAATACATTTTATTCTGCAATGCATCAGTGCCAAGCATGTTGTGACTTGTGTGTGCATGAAAGTGATGTTCAAAGAAACTAGTAGGTAGATTGTCTTCTCTGCACTGTATTGGCCACCAGAGCTTCCAGGATCGACATGACAGAGCACTATAGCTACTCAGAGACATACTTTAATGGGCTCAGTTGAACTCACAATGTATCAAAGCCCAATCAGTGTCTTATTCTGCACCAAAGCAGCACGATTGCTGAGCATTTCAGTGCTTTACTAGTGTTTCCACTGTGCTGAGCCATCCCACTAGCTGCTCCTCTGCCAGCCTGACTCTTGTCCAACTCCTACATTGAAGTTTTACATTGCCGGATTGCTGTTGTTCTTTAACACGTATTTCTGTGTACAATATGGATATGCAGCAAGCCCACAGGACACAAAATGTTGTATTCATCTGGGCACTGATTATTCTAATGCTGCCTGTGTACAGACTATACCTGGACAGCTCTCTAGCTGGTAAATGTGAAATGATGCAGATAATTTGCTATCTAAGCAGCTCTGATCTTAAAGCATGAATTCACATTCTGTGTAGGATACTAATGCAGATTTTATTACTTGTTCACTAAGAGCATGGGCATATTTAATATATTTTAAGGACCAAATAGAACTTCTGGGAAACAGTGGATTTGCATTGTGCATATCAATGCTGTAATCATCACAAGATGCCTTCAAAATGCACTGTTAGGGTGAATTCTACAAACTGCACGAGCCACGAGCGAGAGTAATGGGAATTTCCTGACTCTGTTTGAAAGGATTGAGCCACCTATCACTTTGCACTAAGCCTGGTTTTCATTAGGCGTTTGCATACTTCTTTATAAATAGACTTAGCAGTGTGCTTTCTGTCTCACAGAGGTGGTTTTATTCAGGGGGAAAAAAAATAACAACTGAGAGGCAGCCAAGGAACACCAGTGGATGATACATGTGTCTGTGAAAACAGGCTCTTGTATCTGAAGAGGTGATTATCTTGGCAGAACAGAAGTTAAGTTTAAACAAGTAAATAAATGGTGGTACTGGCAGATGAGAGTGATAGCTTGAAGTTGTACAAGACTTGTGTGAAGTTCAGCATATTTTTAACTGAAGGGAATACTACTGCATAATTAATTTTATTAACATTTTGTTTACCAGACTTTGTCACCCTTTAAAACAGCTCAGGTGTTGGAGTGATAAGAAACTGGAAATTGCTATCTTTGTAAATAAGTATATTTTCAGTGACTTGCATGTTAATATTCAAGGACAAGTTGTTAGTTTTTCAGGTTTTGGGGGTACTGGAATTTGGAATCACACAGTACCTTGTCTCTGGACTGATGGACTTTTAAGAAAGACGTAATCTAATAAGGGATTAAAAATTATTGAAAATCCCCTTTGCTGGTCAATTAGGGAACATTTGATGGGTGGAAGACATCTCCAAATGAACAGACATTGAGGCCAGGACAGCTTCTCAACGTGCCTCATGTAACTTCCTACTAGCATGACCTAGGAAGAATGCCATCACACTATGCTGGTATGTTTGGAGCGAGTTGGACCAGGATCTTTATAGAAGAGATGTCAATTTACAGAGAAAGTCTTTTTTTTCTAAACTCTTTGTAAAAAAGAGGTCCAATGGGGTGACTCTTGACTGCCCAGTAATTATGCTGGACTTCTCGAAAAGGTACTCTTTGTGGTGCTGAACAGCAGCCTCTGCTGCTGCTGTTGGGACCCAGCATCATCACTGCCAGGAAGGTTTTGCTTTGTTGGTATGTGTCTAGGTGCTGTGCGAGGTTTCAGCTTGCTAGAGATATGACCCTGTGAGTAGAGGAGTGGGTCTGTCTACACTTCATGTGTGCAGAAGACTAATGAATAATTCTGCAGCTACTATTTAAAAAAAAAAAGGAAGTGACTTATGAGACATGTATTACAAGGCACGTGGAAATATTTGGAGATTGGGCAGCTCTAGCTTAATTTTGTGTGGTCAATAAACTTGCTACCACGACTGGCAAATTGGGAGAGGATCACAAGATATGTCTGTATTTTGGTCTTCTAGTGCATTATTGCTTTTTTGTGAGCAAAGTGCAGAAGCAGAATTTAGCACAGTAAGCTGGTGCTGGCTCTTTTGAGATTTGCAGAAGTGTAGTTTCTGTCTGAGAGGGTAAGAATTGTCCATTCCTTGCTTTTCTCTGTGTCAGGTACAAGTATCACCTGGCCTGTGGCGGTTTCAAATGTTTTTCCCTTTCCTTAGATTTTCTGAATGGGCGCAGACTTCTACAGACTTCTTTCCAGTTAATCTCTCATGCTGACTGCTGAACTCTGATCTTTGGCTGGATGCACACTTGTTTCTTTAAGCACATGTGGTGCAGAGTAGATCAGGAGTTGGGTAATTCATAAGAGCCGGGTATTATTACTGCTACTTAAAAGGGTCTGTATTATTTTGCACAGCAGTGTGGTCACCTGGCAGCAGGTCATTAGCATTTTAGGTTTCTTTCCTTCACAACAATGCACAACATGCTAATTAGAGGGCTTTGAAAGCTAAGCAACCTGTTTTAAAATCAGACATTTTAATTTGCAGCTTTAATGGCTGTATTATAATAACTAGCTTGGCTCAGGGGAGAGGGGGAGAGAAGCACTTCTCATGTTCCACTAGCAAGGCCCAATATAACAGAGGCTGACAAAATTAAAAACCTCATAATGTGACCTTTGCCTGGGATAAAAGGCTGTTTCATAACAATTTCCTTTTGTTCTTTGTTTAAGCCATTACTCCAAAAGGAGCCTCCGATTAATCTAAGTAAATGCATCATTACAGTCCTAATCCATGTCCTTCTGTCAGTGTCTGTTTTAATTAAATAAGAAACACTAGCAGAAAGATATCATGCACAAAGCTGTGATTGGAGAAACAGGGCTGTTTGATCAGGGTGAGATTAAAAAAGACTTTACTGTTGTGTGTTTTTGCTCTAGATGCCATAATGTAGGTTAAAGGAAGAGAACTTGCCTGCTAGTTTAGCACATTGTTAAATCTGGTTATTTTAATACTGTAAATAGAGAGCAGTGAAACTGTCCCAGACATCTAATTAATTACACACAAAACATTCACAGACAAATGGTATGGCAACTTGGTTTGAGTCATTTGACACACGATTGTGTTTGGAACTGTATTCTAGTTGCTGGAGTTTTTATAATATACAAAGCATTGAGTAAAACTATTGGTAAATTTAGGTACTTTATTGCAGTGCTTATGGCTCACAAACTGTAAACATGGTCTGTTTTTTAAAAATATATTTTTATTTCTTGGAAAATGGGGATGATTACTTTAAAGCAATGAAGAATCCATTTAATAAATATCATAACATCCAGCTGGTTAATATTGCTAAGGCAATACATATATAAAAGATGCTTCCTCAAGGTAGTGTTTCAAGATCCCTGTGGTGAAGGTTTTCTCCCATATCCAGGCCATTATTTGATGTAATGAAAAGAGAAAGTGTGCAAGACAGAGATTGTTAATTAATTTAACCTAACAAGATGAAGATAAATGAAGCAAAGCATGGACCGAATGAAGCAAGAGGTCTTATTTACAATTTAATACATTTCTATATTGGGCATTTTTCAGTTTACAGAAGACAAGACCCTGAGTCTAAAGTAAACATGTTCTGTGAGTACATGCAAGACAACTTTTACATTATGTGAGCAATTCTAACCACTGCTGAAAATACCTTTGGTGTTAACCTTTAACTTAAAGTTTTCTTCCTCCTTTTCTTTTTCCTTTTCACTTTCCACACCCCCTCTCCCCCCCATTTTGATTTACAATATGTTGATAAGAATAAGAAAAAATTAAAACCTAATCCTTTTCCTGTTGGAGCAAATATCAAAGTACCAATGGATGCTCTTGCATGTCCCAAGGCTCTTGTTTCTAGAGTCACAGTCTATTTTTAAGCAGTTAGTAAAAGATGCATTAAGAGAGGTGACTAAAACCATAGAATAAGAGGAGACTTTAATTTCTATTCCAAAGTACAAGTCTGATATTGCTTATATGTTTCCAACTATTCTGTTGCAGCAAAAGTGAAGACAGGCATCCAGGGTAGTGTTATTTAACAATTATTTGGTGTAATAGAACTATGTGGGTGTGTTTTTTGTGGTGTTTTTTTTTTTTGTGGGTGTGGGGTTTTGGTTTTTTTTTTTTTTATTGTGAGGATTTTTTTTCTCAAGACCACATTCCTCTCAAACATTCTGTGGAAAAAAACTGTAGATTTTTACACTCAATCTTAGAGATTTTTTTTTTAACTAGTAAGAAAGATACTCCAGAGATTTTAGGTATCTATTAACCCCAGTCCCAATTTAAAATAAAGATTATTCAAAGCTAGCAGTAAATGACAGTTAATATACTACATTCCAGTTTCCCCAACCACAAAGTTTAGGGTATAACTCTATAGAAGAGGTGAAGAAAAAACAATATCTGTAGTTTTGGTATCTTACCAACTAACCAGCAAAAATGACCTGTGTTGTAACTGACTTAGCCATGGCTTTATCATTTTGATCTAAACCCAAAATTGTAAATGGTGACCAATTATATTAGTTCTTTTATTAAAAAAAACCAAAAATCTTCCTTGATGACTCGAGTCTGTCCACTGTTTGACCTTCTGTCATGATTTGTCTGCAAAGGAAATGCCTTCCTTTTGCAGTAGCTAGACAGGATAGCCTTATCTAGTGTCACTACAAGCACTGGTTTCTAGAAATAGCATTATTATGGTCCCTATGTTTTTTATCTTGGGGTCATGAACAAATTCATGCAACTCCTTCTAAAGATTTCAATAAATAGGACTTTTTATCCAGACAATTGCCTTTTATATTACTTTTAAACAAAACTACTAGTCCATCAAGAGTTTCAAAAGGAAAACAATTCTACAGAGTGCTGGTATGGCAGCACAGACCAATCATTATGGCACCCATTCTCCAGTCCTTTATTTTTCAAGTCCACAACAATAGGTTGTTGATTCAATGGACAAGACCAGAACAATTAAGTTCTCTGTTTAGCAGCAGTGCAGCATTTTAATGCCCTCCTCTAATAATGGTCTCATTATTGTTATTCTAAGACTGGGCCTCAGGAGGAGGAATATTTGCTGGAGGTACGTCATTATTTTGCAAATTTCGATTAGCTCATCATGTTGTCTGTACTGTGAAAATCGTGGCTAATTAGGGCAGTCAGTTAGACTACCAGCTTTTGAGCTTATGAGTTAAAAGGTAGCACACTTGATAGGCCAATGATGTGAAAAAGGTGGTAAAAAGGGGGATTAGAGCTGTTGCCTTAGTAACTCTAACTTCCATCTGTGCGGGAACAATGGACCTGTGTTTCTCCTCCACCTTGGTGTAAAAATTGGTTTTGTTTTGAAAGGACAGGGCTTTTTATGACAATCTGGAATTCAGCCTAACGGGGTGTAGTTTTAGTTGTTAGGAGACCATTGGAGGATAGGAAAGATGAAAGGTCACGGTGAGCTCCAAGGACATGAAAGGTCATTGTCTCTTGTAACAATAGTGGATTGTTTTGTCCCATTATTTCCAGCCAACCACTGAGTCAGGTGATAGGAGAGATACCACCAGTTCAGTCAGGTGGAACAGGAGAGAAAGATAATGCACCTTCTAAAGAACAAAAGATAACTATAATTTGCCTTTATTAAACAAAGTTGCACTTATTTGTGACCATCCTCTGAAAAGGGTTGTTTACCGACTTACTATTCCAGTCTGCTTTGTTCAGCATTGCCTCTGTAGACCATCACATCTCTGGGAAGCAATCCAATGTGTTAGAAAACATTGTTTAAGCTTTCTTCCCATGAAGAGGAGCCCCCAGGAGTACCACTGATGTGATACTTAACAATAAATTTAGTTGTTAGAGCTTTCTCGTGTTGGTGGTGTTCTTAAAAGGTTTTTTTTTTTTTTTCAAACACACAAAGAATAAAATTAGCTATAAATATGAAATAAATTTGCTTCAACACTTGATTGCATTTTATCATAAATTCTACAACACATTACAGGAAGTTTACAAACTGCATTAGGTGCTACAGAAGAGAGAGAGAGCAGTAGATGGAGAGCAGAGACCTACAGTTGTGTAAAAATAGGCTTGCTATAGGACTACTCTTACGCAAAGGAAAACACATAAAGTCTCTTCTGTGCTATGTGGTTCCTTTTGGTGAGTCTGTCCCTTTCTCTAGGGATAAAACCCAGATGTACTGCAGTATAACTTAATAAAACAGCTAGTGCAAAATGTACCAGAAAAGCATATCTTTTAGTGGATAGGAAGATCACCTCTTATTTTTTGACTAGAGAATCCCAAATCCAAGTAATTGTTTTTCAGAAATTTAAAAAAAAAAAAAAAAAAAGGTTTTCTTATGATTTCTCCATTTTATAAGTGTTATGCCTCAATCATCCATGCAACAAGTTTATTTTCCTCTTACTCTTTCCTCTGTCCACAACCAAAGTACATCCCAAGGTCCATCTCATATCCCCCAAACAAAGACTATTTTTTTTTTTTGAGGTCAGTATTTCCGGAATGTTTCACCCTCCTATACTGTATCTTTAAACCCCTCTACTGCAGTTGTTTTATGATCTTTTTACTTATTTCAGGAAAAGATGTATTGAATTCTTAGGAGAGCGATAAAATGTATGTAATTTGTTACTATTACCTTAAAGAAATGACATTACATACAATTGTTGTGTCTCCCACCTTAAACTCTTCTGACCTTATTTGAACTCCCCTTTTTAGCTATTCTGGGCCTCTCTTATCTCATTTTTACTTCTGGCCACTCTTGCTCTTGCTTTCTGACAACACAGATGGACGGCCTTGCACAAACTGATAACAGAGGTAATTTCTCAGCACACTATTCAGTAATAAAAGACGTTATTTTCAGAATTCAGCAGGCATATGTCGTATTTGCACATACCCTGAATGTTGAGGAGTAGCTTCGTGGGAGCGTCCTGTCATATGAGCCATTGGACTTTACAGCTTTCACTTTGTCGATGCATTGCTTTACTGGCTCTTAGGTTTAGTAAGTTGAATCTTTAAGAGATAGGAAATATTTTTTAAAGTATTTGTAAGGTTTTAGTTTTTAAGCTAATCTCTTCTTAAATTTTGTCTCTATCTCGCTCCTTGTCATGTATGTACAAGTATTGCGTTTTATTTCTTTTGCATTAAAATGAACTGAACAGTGTAGATTGCTTAGTTCAGAATGGGAGCCCTGCAAAGAGTTAACCAGCAGAGAATTACAAATGAACTATCAGGAAAGTTGATTATTAATCCAGCAAGAGAGAAAATATCCTTCCAGTTAGCAAGAATTAGTACCTGAAGAGCTGATAATATTGTTCAGGCTGTCGGTGTGGAATGGCAAAGCCAGGTAAGCTAGACATCTTCTCAAAGAAAAAAAAATCTTTTCTGTTTTTCATTGTAAGAGAGTTTAGTCTGTAAAAGAACCTTTGTTAATTGACTTAAACTATCAGCATATGAAACAGCTATTTCCTCAAATGAATGAAAGACATTAGAATTGTGCTTTAACTCTGGTAAGAAGATATTTCTAAGCTATGCAATATAAGTTAACTGTGAAATAGTGTAAGAATTCTTTACTGGTGTGTGGTTAAGTGTGAAAAGTAATTACAAAACCTGAAGAGTCCTTTGCAATTGCAAGCTAATATATTATGTAAGCCTGTCTTTAGTCGTGCTTGAGCATACTGTGCTGCTTTACAGGAACTTTTATGTTGCAGAGCTCTTCCATTCAGAGTTGTTAGACTTCAGTTTTCACACTGTATGAATGATTTATTCAAGTTTGTTTTGATATTGTGAACACAGTTGTGTTCATGAAAAAACTTTTTTTTGGTGGGATTTCAAAAATCTATGATCTGGGGTTAGAAGGAAATGGATGTTTGGTAAACATACGACTGTGTTTATACAGAGAAATGCAAACCAAACCATTAGATCAGTTGAACATAATCTTCTTACAATTTTGGTAATTTTCTAAAGCCTCAAAGCTCTTTATTGGGAAAACTTTCAAATTTGTCTGTTGTATTTGGGCTGTTGACTCTAATCAATAGGTAGGATAAACATGTTGGTTTTTTGGTTTTTTTTTGGTTTGTTTTTTTTTTAAGTAATCTTCACTATTTAGCTTATTGTAAAAGATCTGCAAATTTATAAAATAATGGTTGCACACTGTGGGAATTTGTAAGTCTGTGTACAGGATTTAATGACTTTCCCTAAGTTGTGTGCTGTTACTTAAACTAGTAGCATTTAAAAAAAAAAAAAAATCCAGATTTGCTTGTAGAAGAGTTCAATATGCATATGATGTTACTACAGTAGCTGTCTTGGTAGAAGAAAGTTGATTGTCTCCAGATTTTAGCCTATATATATGAAACAGCCTGAAAGCTACGTGACGGGAACAGCGTTGTGATACAGAAATGAAAATACAGATAAAAACTGAAAATAAGCTAAATCGGAAGGCTGATACCCTGTAGCAATTCACTTCTCTCTGGTAACCTTTTGTGAGCATTCAGAAAGGAAGGAATATTTTTGAGAATGGGATTAAAGTATGTCCTGGAGTGAAGGAGGGAAAAAAAAGAAGGGAGGTAGAAGAGGCAGTGAGGAAAGTGAAACAGAGAAGTTGCGTTTGTCTGACAGGCTTCATTGTTTTGCATGTGACTTTGGCCTACTCGAGCAGAGAGACAGCTGGTGGCCAATTTTTTTGAAGGGCAGCTCATAACATTAGAGTAAATTAAAATCCTCAAATTTGCTGATGATGGAGTGATCAAAGCAACAAATGATGGCATTTTGGAAGCTGTGCTAAATATTCAGATATACAGAGAAGCAAATAACTTCTTGAGGCACATTTTTGTCTCAGTATTTTAAGGAGAATGGGGACAACACAAATAAGCTGCTTTGCCTATGTTTGAGCACCAGCATCTAGGAAATCTATAAAGAGCAAGAAAACCAATGATGAAAAAATTATCACACAGGAAATGATATACGTAGGAAAAACAAGATTGTAATTAGTGGAGGAAAGTAAGAAACTGATTAGAGAAATGAAGTTTCCCAGATGTTTAATGAAAAAAAAGAAAGTTAAATTAGATAAGGTCTTTTAACTAGTTTGTAGAAGAAATCTTTCTTCAGAATGGGAAAGCTAAACATAAAATTAGAAAAGAGCTGGCAACTTGAGTTTAACTCCACTGTTTTCCTGCACGAGTGACTCTTTGGAATGCTCTGCTTGAAACATCATCAGGAACTACTAGTGTAGTGCTTCTGGGGGGAGAAGCAACAAAATGAAACTTGCTGAATGCTTATTTGGAAAGATTGGGGTGATTGTATCAGTTACGAGTGTACTAACCCACAAATGAGACAAATGAGTGGGATTTGGAAGTAGTATTTCAGGATTAATTGTATTTAGGATGTAGTTGATGATTGAGCTCTTGCACTGTGCTGGTTCAACTGACAGACCTTAATAACCATTTGAAAATTTGTTGCAAGTATTAGCTTATTGGCAGAATCCTAAATCATCAAATACTATATGTAATGGAAGAGAAACAGTCTTGGAGCCCCTCAACTGTAAACCAGTGTAAATTAGCTGTTATTTAATGATAACAATTTAAATAATCTGTGCTAAAAACAATATTTTAAAATAAATAGCGGAAACAAAAGACATCAACCAGAAACTTTTTCTGTGCCTGTTCTAGTGACTCATTTTGAATTCAACAATATCATAGTGTAACTTGTGACAGTAGTCCCCCCTACAAGCCACTTCTGCATAGCTCTACAGCTGACATGATCCTTGCTGTTGTGCTAGATGTAGCTTCTCAGTTGTTTATTTAAAAAGGAAAAAAAAAAAGAAAAAAGAAAAAAAAAAAGAAAAAGTTGGACATGTCTGGAATAAATTGATAAGAACATCATCTGATTTACTGGAACTAGTCTGACTGAGCATGTTAACCAAGATTGTTGTATTTTCTTCAGTGGAGGCTGTGTAGCTCCTGGGCTGTTTAAAGGCATAAGGTTGAGAAATGATGGATTTCCAAAGGTCTCTAACTAGATATACATCTGGAAACACAGCTGCATTTTAGGAAAGGCTGCTGAAGCAGTTTCCCTGGAGCAATCAAACCATTCTTGTCATTATGTGGTTGGGACAGTAAGGTGAGACGATGGATAGGGTGCAGCATAAATATCTGTATGTTATTTGATTCTCTACTTAATAAAAGACTAGTAGTAGCCAGTAAGAACCTCATCCACAGAAGCAGATGGCCAAAGCTAAGGTTGGGCCAGGTTATTTTTGTTCCTTGGACCACACCTTGTCTGCAGTGACAGTACTAGAGAGAGAATGTTTCAGTTCATTAGGAGCTCAGTGAGGCTATATGGATAACACTGAAGTATTTTATAAGATTCAGTGTAAAGCTACATGGTTCAAGGAAGCTCATGTCTTATTAGCTATGGCTAAGGTCAGTTATCCACACAATGAGGGGGAAACTTTCATAAACAAGTAGATAAATATGGTGCAGCTGGTGCTTAGCTGTGCTTCAGGCTGTTCCATTACCAGAAGAGCTCATGAGCCACTCTGCCTTTTACGTAGTCCTTACAGACCATCAACAGCTTAAAGTGGTGGGGAGTAAGGTTACAAGATTGTGGCATGAAAAAAGGATAAATCCAGGGTGAACTCATGACTTCACACAAAGTGTCTAGCACTACAAGATGTTAGAAAGAGACTATAGAAACATTAGAACTCTCCTTCTAGGAGAAAAGAAATTGTAAAATGTTAGAATTGAAAAAAATCAACCCAAAAACCTACTCAGTCTGACTGCCTGAATGGAGCAGGCTGAGTGTCCTGTGGGTTTCAGTGCAAGCTGCTAAGTGGTCTGTGTTTTTCAGAATGGCCAGTTGGGTACCTGGGTGTTTATTAGCATTTGATCTGTGTCTGATAACATAGAGAAGTCTTAGAGGACTTCATTTTGCCTTTGGGACTAGCATTTTTATTGTCTTATAGAAAATCATTGTTGTAAACACCTGAAAGGAGAAAAGAGCTTGAAGAGTTAATTGAATCATGTGCCTGCTAGAGGAAAACACTTTTTTTTTTTTTCTTTCCTTTTTTTTCCCCTCATCAGAAGTGGAGTTACTTGTGTTCCTTATTACATCCAGCATATTCTAATAGTATTTTTAAAAAAAGACATACTCTTGAAGCAGTCTGTTTCTTGAAGACATATTCTTTTCAGCTACTAACACATTTGATTGCTCCAGGATTTATTTTTCCCTAACTGAGTACAGTGCTGTGGTAGTAGTGGATGGTAGTGCATAGCATCCATAGAACTGTAAAATGTAATCCTCTGACTGTCTTCACTGCACAGGCTTTGGCTGTATTTTTATAGCTGCTAGAGTAGAATCTTGTTGGCACTTCTTCCAAAGATAGTACAAATCAGTATTTGTGCAGTTATTAATTATTCTGGAGCCTTTGGACCAAATGTTTTAATTGTAGTAAAAAAAAACTGCACAAAGCCAACCAAGCAACCAAAATCCACAGCAAATTTGCTCTAACTGTACCCGCCCAAGTGTGCGAGAGCCAGAGGACAGTAGATTGACTGTTGTCCCACAAATGGGTCTGTTTTACTAACCAGACTGCTGAGTGTGATGTGCAGGTGTTCAGTGCAGGAGGCAAAGAGTGATGTTCAGAACAGAGTGGAGATTTGTCAGGGTGCTTTGCTTAAATAGGTCAAACCAACCAAATTCCATTGTGCTGGGAGAAGGCCAGAGCTGGGCACTTGGGCAGCAGCTATAATGTAGAGATGACACTATTAGTCAGTGACACCCCTTTGGCCTTTCTACCTCTGGACAGGGATGGATAATGTAAACAATATACAACAGTTTGTCTGCTGTCTAGTAGTTTATGGGTGTGTGGAAGTTTCCTGTCATTTTAAAGCGGGAGAATCGTCTATTTAAACCTTAGTGAGAGCTGCAGCAGGAGGCAACTTTTAACTCTGTTTTGGGGGGAGGGGGAAGTTTTCATCATGACCTTACTTGTTTAATTCCATTTAAAGACATTTTTTCTACTTCTCTATTAACTTGGATTTTTAAAAAAGCTGTATATATAAGCATGCATCCTAAGTTTTGCATGAAAAACATGAGCCACATCACAAATGTCTATGTTCTGGCTTTGCCAGAGTAAGCTTTTAGCATTTATTGAGGTGTTATATATATATATATATATATATATATGTGTGTGTGTGTGTGTATTTGTGTGTGTATATATATATATTTGTGTGTATATACATATTTGTGTGTATATATGTGTGTGTGTATATATATAAATGGTTTAGTGTTTATGCTGAATTGTTCTTGTCTGTAGTTTTTTCAATGGACTGCTTTTTCTTTGACAAATATATTTAGTATGCCATTGATTATTCTTGTTTCTACTGTTCCCATCAATTGTAGTCTGTTTAATACTATCATTCCACTACAGAGCAGAGTTTTGAGGGAAAACAAAGTAGCTGCTAGTGACCCCGTGACAACAGTCTGGTAAAGCTGATTGCTAATCTAGAGTGTTGTTTAATGTAAAAACCAAATAAAACCCTGCAGGAGTGAAACATTGTTTTCTTTGAAATTCCTGTTGGGAAGGGAGCTGTGGTGTTGTAAGAAGGAGAATAACAAACCTCCCTTGCTGGTCAGGAATCAGATCTAGGCATTCAGCGCATGCTAGCACTAGTTCTAGGCAAGCAGGCACTGAATGTCTAGATTTCCTGTTTCAGAGAGAGAGCTAAGGTTTGCAATTGCTGTCAAAGTCAGCAAAAAGAACAGTCAGTAATAGCAAGTTTTGTTTTGCAGAGGATCACATTCTGCTTTGAGCTATGCTCATATTGTTCTAAAGTTACTGTATGGAATTCATTAGGGTTATGCTATCCTGCATCTTATAGCTGTGATGTAATCCAGAGCTGCTGTGCCCTCTGTCTTCTTCTGTTACCTGCTTTTAGCTGCTTGTAGCAAACAAAGAAAGGAAAAATAAAAAGTGACTACTTCATCTACTATCATCAATAATAATTTCTGTATTGCATAAGAAATGGCATTTTCCCATTTGCCTAAAATTGGACGTGTTGGATACTGATTTCTAAAATATTTAGGGGATAAATTAGAAAAGAAGCTTGGTGACAGCAAATAAGTGATTGAATCTTTTTCTGAATGTGTTGTGCACTATCTTGCATTTAGCCTTTAAGACTACAGCTAATGTACCTTAGGTGGTAGATGCACACTTTCAACAACATGGAAGCGTATGTCGGAAGAATGATTTCCTTTGCCTTGCCTCTACTAGTGAAACACTAACTTCTAGTTGAATTTTAATTCATCACTGGTGATACTCTGATTTTATTTCTGCAGCTCCAGCAGTGCAGCAACTGTTAGAGTTTTTAAAAATGTACCTCTATAACTTAATACATCTTCATAAATGATTAAAACTGTACAAAATATGTTGAATGATACCGTGAGTCTAGAGATACTGAACTACACCCTAAGTAGTTGAAAGAATATAATCATATTTATTATTACTAAAAAAAACCAAAACTGCTTTTTCAACCTGTACTCTAGTTTTTAGACCCTGGTTAGGAAGTGATCCACTCCAGAAGATTGATGAGCAAGCGCTGTGATCCTGCAATAATACACTAGGTCAGTTCTGGTAGTTCTCATTAGTAACAATTATCTTAGTGAATTTCTTGCTTCTTTTGTGTGTGTGTGTGTGTAAGCAATATATAGTTACATGCAGGTTATAGTTCTTTTTGTCTGCATATTTCTGTATGAGTGCATAGAATCATAGAATGGTAAGGTTGGAAGGGACCTCAAGGATCATCTGGTTCCAACCCCCTGCCATAGGCAGGGACACCTCCCACTAGCACAGGTCACTCAAGGCCTCGTCCAACCTGGCCTTGAACACCTCCAGGGAGGGAGCAGCCACAACCTCCCTGGGCAACCTGTGCCAGTGTCTCACCACCCTCACTGCAAACAACTTCCTCCTAACATCCAGTCTAAATCTCCCCTCTGCCAGTTCAAACCCATTGCCCCTTGTCCTGGCATTGCAAGACCTTGAAAACAGTCCCTCCCCAGCCTTCCTGTAGGCCCCCTTCAGATCCTGGAAGGCTACTCTAAGGTCTCCTGGAAGCCTTCTCTTCTCCAGGCTGCAGAGCCCCAACTCTCTCAGCCTGTCCTCATAGGAGAGCTGCTTCAGCCCTCTGATCATCTTTGTGGCCCTCCTCTGGACCCACTCCAACAGTTCCATGTCCTTCCTGTGCTGGGGGCTCCAGAACTGCACACAGGACTCCAGGTGGAGTCTGACGAGAGCAGAGTAAAGGGGCAGAATCCCCTCCCTTGCCCTGCTGCCCACACTGCTCTTGCTGCATCCCAGGACTCAGTTGGCTGTCTGGGCTGCATGTGCACACTGCAGGCTCATGTAAGCATACATGCAAATGCATGCATACAAGTCCACTTTGTCCATTTTTTATGTGTACTTCTCTATCTGCAAATATGTACATGTCTTTGTGTGTATGTCTGTGATCTGTCTAATGGTCTTTTGTGCACATATGCATAGGAATCCCCCTTACTTTTATACTAATATTAGGCACAAAACTTAACACTTTGTTATATCAGAGAAGATGCTCTAGAATTTAGAGGAGTAAAACACTATCAGCAAAAATACTCAGAATGAGTTGGTAAAATCAGCAGCAGATTAGAGTGCTTTGGAGTCTTGCTGGCAGGTTTACTTACGAAGTGCCTGGGTCAGTTCTTGCATATTGATGGACCTGCAACTATCTCTGTGTTCTATCTCACACTTGCAGTATTTATAATATTATGCAGATACAGAATTGGACATTGAACATGTTTACTTATTAGCTCCAATATTTATAAAATTACTTTTAGAGATTATAGAGATCATATTGCCTTTGTTGCCAACTTGATTTTTTTTTTTTCCTACAAAGTCTTTAAAAGAAAAGGCATAAGAAAAATCAATTTCCTGGCAATATCTGTAGTAATCTGTGCTCATGGTCTTGATAACTCTCAGCATGGAGAGCTGATGTCCCCGAATTTCTGTGGTAGTTTAGAACATGGTTGCTCTTCTCATAGTTTCTGTTGTCTTCTCCTGTGGAACACCATAAGCTGGCATTGTGATGTTACATTGTGAAAACTGTAAGTGGACCTGATCAAAATAGCTTTCAGGTGCTTAATTGGACTTCTTTTCCTTCATGCTAGAAGATAGATTTCCTTTTTTTAGTAGCTTTTATCTATAAATGTTTCCTCGAACAGTAAGGATTAATTCTGGTTTGTTTGGTTTTCTTGGTGTTTTGTTGGTGTGTTTTTTTTTTTTTCCTCATACAATTTTAAGAAAGCACTGGTCTTCTCAGTATGTGGAGTTCAAGAGTTTTTGTTTTCCATGTGTTTCATGAAAGGTTACACCATAAAGAACTCAGCAGACAAAAAGGTTTATTTACTCATAAGATAGGTGAGGCATTCGATGCAGCTCTCATATGCATTTACAACAATGTAAATGTTGTCCTGCTCTGAATGCAAGGACTAGATAGTATCTGTTTTGAGGAATTGCTGGGATTCATGTGTGGTTGGGAAACATTTGCTATTGGCCTGAGAGCATCAGCTCATTTTACTGAACCATGAACAGTGTACATTTGTGTTCAGTAGTGATCTGAGAATCGTAGATTTGTAGTAAGGGGACGACAAAAGATGTTTGTATTCTGTTTTGGCTTCCAGAGCTTTATTCCCACATAGCAGCTTTTTGAAATCATATAGGTAATAATTTACTCTTTCTGCTAGGTGATTGCAGGCTTACTGGTACTGTTTTGTCAGCTTTACCGTTTAAGCTTGCAACTATTCTCTTCAAGGCCCAAATCTTTCTGTGTAGTCCATGGACCAATGTTACTTCAATTTTGAGGAACCTCATAAAGACCATTAAGCTCTGTACAGGCATCTGCATTTTGCTCATAAATTACATACATCAGATTATAAGGTCAGGCACATAATTTTCATAGCTTAACAGCAGTATTGGATAAAAATTTATAATACATTTGCCTTATAGTTGTTCGATAGCAGCATTTTTTCTCTCCACTCTGTAACATAGTTTAGTTATCTGACCTTTGTTATCCCATTGTTATAGTTTATAGGTTGATAACCACTCTATGAGGTATGAAGTGTGGACCTGCCCCTGCTACATTCCCTGAAATGAAAGAGAAAAAGTAAAAAAGAACCCCCTCTCCACTAACCATTAAATTGTAGGGTGATCTAGAGATAAAAGCAGAATCTCTTTTTTGCTTTTCAAATATTTGCCTGGCCTTCAAAAGGTATTTGCCTTTTGTGTTTACATTGGATTTATTTTTTTGGCCTACATGCAGAAAGAGAATGATACATTAAAGAATAATGGACAATAGAGCGGAAAATGCTCTCGGTTTTCACATCAAGCCTGTGTTTTCTACTTAGGTTTATTTATTTTTTTTTTTAATCTTGTCTACTTCTATTTAAATAGAAACTGCTGAGTATTGTACAGGGTTGTAAATGTGAAAGTATCAGATGAAGTAGAGTACAAGAAGATTATCTACAGGTTGGCAGGCAGTAATGAGAGTTGGCAAACTGCCATTTTCTACTAAGAACCTTTGGGACCTCGAGTTATTCCTGTGTGTGGCAGAACAATGTAAGGCTTCAAAAGCCAGTGTTCTGTCATTTGCAGAACTGCTTTTTGCTGCTCCTGAGAGAAGCAAGGTGAGGCTTGCATCTGTAAAACTGTAAATCTTCACCAAGGTAAAAGGAAAGATGTACTGGTTGAAAGCTGAGACCTGTATTGTTTAGCCTGGAGAAGAG